>JAUMHP010000059.1:16143949-16168858 GCA_032361065.1 Enteromius trimaculatus
ACACATATATACACATACATACACATATATACACATACATACACATATATACACATACATACACATATATACATATATATATATATATATATATATATATATATACACACAATTTATTACATACATAAATGATAAAATAATAAAGTAAAAAATATTTAATGCATTAAAAATAAAATATTCAGAATCAGAATATTTATTGTCAAACAAAAAGTACAATCCTATTTCAGTGCAAAAAGATTTTACAGTTAAAAAAAACTAAAATAAATAAATGAAGGTAAATTATAATATAAATTAAATGTAATATATAATATTATAATATAAAATATAATCTTAAATTGTACAATTATATAATATACTATATAATTATAATTATAGTACACATTTAGAAATAAATCAGATTCTATATAGATATCATCAGATTCTTATATTTAATTTAATATAGTACATTTAAAAATTATATATCTTTTTTTGTATTTAAATAAAAAAATATATAAAAACATAATATAATAATATAACAATTATGGTAAAAATTAAAATATAACAATAATATATAAAAAAATAATTATGCAAAAAAAAACAAAAAAACCTAACACTTCACTCATTTCAAAACACTGACTATGAATAAGCAAAACACCATTAGCAAACACCACCAATCAATATTATAAAATATATTATGTAAGTTAACTGCACTGGGGATTCTGATCCATGTTTTAAAAGGTCTAGTCTTCTAATATAATTAAAGTGAATAACTGAAATCCCAAAATAACCTTTATGAGAGTAGATTACAGCTATAATAACATTTTCAGCAGCCAAATCCTCATTCAGACGGACATCAATCTCCTAATGCGCCGCTGAGGCTATAATGGAAGTCCTAGTTCTGCTCTTCTCAGAGTCAACGTCCGAAGGAATCGGGTTACTGTGATGCAGATGCCCTTGGTACAATATTAGAGTCATCCACCCACTCATGTGTGGAACTGCAAGCACACAACACTTTTAAAAATGTCATCCTATCCTCCCAGTAATGGAAATCAATGCTCCTAGGCAGCCATCTGCAGGGAGCCTGAAATACCCGCATATCTGATTCCTATCTAGTGTGTGTTGCATCTGACCTGGAGTCAGACGAGACCCCCGGGTTATTGTTTGAGGGGAAGGATGGCAGGCCGCTTCGCTTTCACTGTGATAAAGGCACAGCGTCCTTGAAACGTGGAAAGAAAACATTATGTGACACACATGGTATGTACTTAGGAAAAAACAAGCGTGGCGACGGACCACAAACAAGATTTAAAACATGAAATAAACCACTCTTCTAAAAAAAGATGCCAATAAATGAAATTATCTAAGGCTCTCCATCAACTTAGCCTGCTCATTTAAAAAAAAAAAATACTTTTAGTCTAAAATTAAACTGAAACTTAAGTTTAAAAATGAATTATCAAATTTACTTAACATTTTTAAAAATATATATATTTTATTTTTAATTATATTTTAGATTAATAAAAAATAAATTACTAAAATAAACTAAATTAGATGTAATAACAGAATTATTCTAATATACATTATAAAATAAATACATATGAAAAAATGGTTCCATAAAACTGATTTTATTTATATACTATAGTATATACTATAATAGTTATTATTAATATATATATATATATACATATATACATATATGAGATATACATTTCCTGTTTTCATTTTAATTATTTATTTATTTAGCTTTTAATGTCTATTTAGTTTCTATTAATTATTATTTTATTAGTTTTAGTTCCTTTACTACATTAAAAAAAAAAAACTAAAAAGAAAAAAAAAGATACATGTTGCACTGGAACCTAGCTTAAATAGTGTTTTTTAAATATTTTATTTAATTTTTATTATTTCAAGCAACAACCCTGGCTGACAACCGGCTGCATCTCTGCTAAGAACTGACCTAAAATGTTGCTGGAGAACATTATACACCCACAAACAGCCCATTTAGTCCAAAACACTTTAAAGATTAAGAAGAAAAGAAGTTTCTGGACAAAAGAGGCGACATCTACACAGATTTTCCCCTCCAACGCTGCACTTGTCTGGGCAAGGTGCAAACTCCATCCAGTAAATCCAGAAGAGATGTTTTATGAGAAGATTACAGCATTCTGAGTCACGACCGGAGGAGCTGAAGCTTTATATGATGTGGGCTTCGTCATTAGAAGTTACTGAGCTCATCCACTAAGAAAATGAACATCGGGTTGAGCTGGAAGTGACTGGTTCCGCTAGAAGCAGGTACAGATACAGAAACAAGCCATGAATGCTTTCTATTCTTTGTGGTTCATGTGAAAACGGTTTCTCCAGTGTATTGCATGTGTACTCTGCATAGTGTGTAATTGAATTTATTTAAAAAAAATAAAAATATAAAAATGACTAAACAGTGTAGTACAGCACAGGATTTTGTGATTATATACTAATATGACTATTGTAATAATGATGATGATGATCATAATAATAATAATCATTATTTATCATTTTATCATTATTATATCTATTATTATATATTATTTTATCACTAAATGCAAATATAAAATTATAAAAAATAAATATAGCTTAAAAAATATATTTTTTAAAAATATATATTTTATTTTACATTACATTTTACATTAAATTAAATAATTTATATAGCAAAATTAAAACATCAAATGTGATTAAACATTTCAGGTTTGCTGTGCTTATTTGCAGTACTGCACAATAATATGTATTACTACAAATTTAGCTCTATTTGTATTTATTAGTGCTAAATAAAAATAAACATTTATTATTATTAAATAAAAAGTAGTATTACTACAAAATAAAAATATTTTACTGTAAAATAAAATGCATTTAAAATGCAATTAATTTACTTTTAAATGACGATGCTAACCTTGCCTAATTTTCAAACATTAAAACTGAAGGATTAATTGCGAAGCCCAATCCCAGAATACAGTGCTTTAGACTTGACCTGCTAACTCCAGTGATGAATCAGGCATAATTACACTCCACCATGACCATAATTTGATTAGACAGCTAAAAGTAAAAAAAAAAATTAATTAATTAAAAAGGCAAAAAAATCAAATCGTTCTTGTCGCTTTGCACTTCACTAGACATAATTTTCACGTCTGCTAACCAAGCATGACAAGTTAAGCAACTAGAAAAACAGAAACCTGTTCTCTTCCTCTGAAAACCCAGGCGACTCTTCCTCTGCTAAATCTTGCTTTGCTCTCACGTGTTGATTAACCAAAACAGCTAAACTCTGCCATAAAGTGGTTGGTTGTTTGCTGGGCTTGTGATTTGCGAGCGTGGAGAGGGGAAGCCCAGGCCTGCAGATGTTTGTTTGAGCGGCCGGAGGAGAAGGGAAGCGCTGCATTCATCTCGCCAACAAAGGCAGGAAGGGGGCTTCTTCTAAATTAAGCCGTGAGTATCTCGGCGGCGGGGAAACGGAAGGGGCCTCAAACACTTCCATGAGAAACAGCAGAATTGTTATGAACTGGACTAAACTAAAGACTTAATGTGAGCGTTTCTGATGAAAGACGAAACCTGGTTTCTGTGGCACTGCAGACCGCGGACAGAGACGGAGGTTTATACTGCAAGATTATGCTTAACATACATCCTCATGTCAAAAAAACTGTGTTCCTCGCAGTATTTCATCGATAGAGGGCAGCACGTGTTATCTGCAGCTGCCGAAAGCTCAAGGAAGATGTAAGGAACATATAATAAAGTCGAATATTTACTGCAAATCATAAATGATAAAAAAAAAATTAAGTTCTGCTTCACTGCAACACCATTAACTGGAAATGGTATTTATATATATCAGGGGCAGCGATGTGATTTATATAACATTTCAATATATATGATGTACACCACCATATTTAATCTGTATCGCCATATTGCACAGCCCTATATAAATATATATCAAAAATACATAATACAAATTATGTATATAAATATATATATATAGGTTTTTACTTTTTATATACATTATATACAAATTATATAACATTTATATTCAACAGTGTTTTTTAAGGAAAGGCAATATGGAGCTATATATTAGTTACATATTATTTATTACCAATAACCAAAAATCAACAAACTATTATGAGGCAATTTAAAGCAGCATCACTCCGTGGTTCTCCATGCACAGCACTAGAGCTAACTAATCGATAATGAAATTGGCTGTTGATTATAATCATTAGTGATTTCATCGATTAGTTGTTGCAGACCTAGAAACAGCAGCATCTCATAACTGAGGGCAGCATGTGAGCTCTGGCCTCCGCAGCATCTGTCACGGCTAAAAACACACCAGACAAACACAGCTTCTCATTAAGTGCTTTAAACACTACGATTACGTCTAGAGATGGCATAACCGCTGGCATCAGGGCGTTCTGGATGTGCCCGATATCAGCTCATCCTGATGAAAGAGGTTACATCCAAAAGCTCTTACATAAGACAAACACCAACAGGATTTCACTGCCTGAGACTTTTGGAGTTCAAAGAGCGCCTGTGGCATCGGAGATGACAAGGAAATCTGGTGAGCAAGGTGCTCAATCAAAAGTCAACATAAAAATCAAAAGGCCTGGACGATATGTAAAAACAATTGATATCTCGATATTGTACATTTTTTTACGATGTCTCAACATGTTTGCATTTCCTTTTAAATAACAAAAAACAAACAACAACTATTTAGATAACGTATACGAAAGTACACAAAATGTTTAGCGCAAATTTAAGCATGTAAAAAAAAAAATTATAAAAATTATAATCTAGACCATGTGATCACTTATTTTTATTAAATGTATTAAACACATATTCATTGACGGCGGTGCTTCTGCAACGAGGAATGAGCACGTGCGCATGTTCGCCAGATTGCTTTAAATGAACAAAACACTGGGCAGAAAATTATCCTTTTAACAGCGAAGCTCTGATTCGGGGATTAAACTTGTGATATTTGGCAACCGCACTAATGGACACTACCTGACGCCTCTTTTTTTTTTTTTATTTAATAAAAATAAGTTGCCCCTTCTGAAATCAAGCCATTCTCAAATGCATGTGGGTGTGGCGTCACACAGACAGAGGCCACTCCCACAATAGTTGATTGACAGCAGCGTGTCACACAGACTGAACTGGTGTCTTACCTCAGACCCGCCCTGAGTGATCCGTCATCAGACCGAGACGCAGAGACAAGCAAGACTCCTGAGAGATTGAGGTGTTTTGTTTACCACCGACATCTGAGTGACTGAAGACGCATAGGATTAACGTTACGTTTGGTTCTGAAGGGAAACGCCCCCTTGATCAACCGAAATGTGTTTACGTTCACGAGAATCATTCATGATCCAGCCTCACCTACAGAAGCAGTGAGTATAATGTCTTTTAATGAATCTTTGCTAATCGCCTTTCCTAATAATGTGCTAATTAGCAAGTTTCACTATGAATACAACTAAAAGATCCTCTGAGAGCGCCTCGGAAAAGAGGGGCGGAGTCAGCGGAGCGCGTGAAGATTTAAAGGGGAAGTACACAGAACAGAGTGATCTCTAAACAGCTGTTTATGACAGGGGACAATGAGCATTTTTAAAACTGTCTTTGAGAAATTTTAAAACAAGCTATATTACAAACTTTCCATTAAGACCCTAAAGAATCATATTAGCTTGTGGAAAACTGGGTGTGTATGACCCCTTTAAATGCTTTCTCTTGCATTAGCAAGCCTCATCAAGCTTTCATAGATGCAGTTGCCAGATGTCAAGAGTTTAAAATCCCCCAAGCAAACCCCTTTTCATAAAATGATGCATTTTCTGTCCAGTTTACGTAATCTTCCAAACCAGGCAACCATGCCACATTCTCTTTACATTACGCAAAAACACTGTCATTAAAAACTCACAAACTTTAATTTAAATGAAATCGACCAATTACTGGAGGAGTTAGAAATTAGAAATTAATCATTGAATGAATCATTTGGGAGTCACTGAATAAATAAGGTAAAAATAAACGCATATTATTTTTGATCTTACATGCATCAACCTGTAAGGGGCTCTCAAAACCAAAATATGAACCCATAACAGGGGCTCTTTAAGGAAGCAAAATGTTGACTTTGAATGTCTTCACAGCAAATGGAAGTGTTTAGCAAAGCATGCAACTATAAAACGTCAACAACAATCACTCTGATTTGTTAATGGTAAAAAAAAACAAACACTGCTGTGAATCGTATTAAGTGAACCAACCAAAAAGCCTCTCTTTCCCCTTAAGGACTTTACAGCGTATGAACACACAGAAAGAAAATCTGCTTCCGCTTCAAAGATTCCTCCTCAGCAACACCAATCTCACATCTTCAGAGTGACATAAATTCCCTTCAAGAGACTTTCACACGTGTTCAACAGCACGAGATAGAGAGATAGATATATATATTTATATTTTCTTCAGTCCCGAAATATCAACGTATCTTTCTCCTGAACTCGCCTGACCCTCGTCTTGAAATCGGGGCAGGCGATCCGGGCTGACAGTCTCGCTGCAAAACTTGCACATTAGCCAACTTCTAATGTCTCAGCACATTCATTTCGGGCCTTAAGTTCTTTCAGAAACCCTTTTTTGTCTTCCCTCCCAAGACTGCCAGGTCACATCCAATTTCTTAATGCCCACCTAGCAGCCTGCCGCTTCTACTTCAAAAAGCTCGACTCAAAGAAGTGCCTGCGAACGCTGCCTTTGGTGTCAGGAGCTAGGAGAAGAAAGGGTACTTAGTGGGAAATCAGTGGCGGAGGATGGCATTTTTAGTCTTGAAAGTCTGCAACATTAAAAGAGAGCCCAACCATACAGCGTTTAGATGACAAAATGAGGCACTGAGGCATTTAAACACAAACCCTTTGAGGTTCAACACAAACTCACTAAAGGTTGTATGGTCTTGTTCTAGTTTATTAACACTTTTCTCTTCGCCAAACGTGTGTATATGATACAATGTTACTCAGCAGTTGAGCGGTAATTTTAATAAAACTAACAATGGTTAGATTTAGTGCGAAATTGCACAGCATGCACCTTATAATGTGCATTTATTTAATTTAATTGCAACATGCGCCAAACATTCATGTTCGTGCAGAGAACAATTTAAGTATCTGTTGTCAACAAAGTTTCCTGGCAAAATAAAAGCTCTATCATCTGACATTTTAAATCAAAGAAAAACAGCAGTAAATGAGCATTTTAATCATGCTTTTAAATAACATTAATAATAGTTTTTATACCATTATAGTAATTGTTTCCTTTAAATTTCATTATATAAATAAAATTATCATTGATCATTTAAAACGTGTACATAAAAAAACAATAATAAATAACTAAAATAATTAAAAGTGTTTTTACCATTTTATTCTGCCTGTTTTTTAATTAAATAATGATGCTTAGTTTCATAGCTGGTAAAAATAAAAGAAAATAACAATAAAAAAAGGTTTTTAATAACATTAAATAGCAGGTCAGTATTATTTTTTGCTTACATAACAATAAAATATTTTAAATATGATTTAATTCCTCAAACTTATGTGCCACAATAATTTACACACATTATGTACGCGTTTTTGTAGGCCAAAAATAAATGAATAAAAATAACCTGAAGCATTTTAGCACTTCTTACAAAGTCGTTGGGGTTTCTTTGGCGTTTTTGTGGTGAACACAAGATTAAGATCTATAAACATAAAAAATATCAACAATTCCTAACAAAAAAACTAACAAGTGGCTAGATTAGAAAACAGAGATTGTCTGGGGACATTAAAAAAAAGCATTTATATTTACGTTTATGCATTCATCTGCTCAAAAATCACTTTCACAGCCAAAGAACTCAGCTTCATTCTAACCTGCAACGTTTCCTTTTTACATTATCCCATTACTGTGGGGCTCTATGACTCCAGAAACACACGTTCAGAAGGTAAAGAGAGTTGTTTTTTGATTTCACTTTCGCAAGAATACTATCAGGCTGCTGTATGACACAAACAGAAGCTGTACCTTCATATTAGACGCCTCCGTCTCCAGTTTGGTGAGGTGGTTGGAGTTGTCCTCGAGCTCTTGTCTCAGGTTGGAGTTCTCCATCTTCAATGCCTCCACTTGCTTCAGCAGCTGATCATAAGACGCTGCAGCCATCTTGGACTATCTCTTGACCTACAACATCCAAGAATAGAGCAATGATCACGAGTGATGCTCGAGTAAATCTGTTTACTACATCAATTTAATATTAGTCAGAGACAAAATAATCCATGAGAGAAATAATGTGTAAGAGTTCGGCCCGTGTCACTGTCAAGAGCCAATCACAAATGAGCATCATCCTCTGAACTCTGATATGCACCATGTAGTCAATGACCAGGTCACTGATGAAGAACACAATAACACACGTGCCTCACGTTGTGTGTATGCATGGCAGAGCCGATGCCCGCCGGACAGTTTTTACCCATGTCGAGTCCAGTCAAGCAGAGGCAAAGCGATGAGTTACTGTATGAAGTTCTATTTTTATCTCCATCCTGAAGTGAAGGCCTGATCAACCAAGTGGAAAAATCTATCAGCACATCGCCGCTGAATTACCACTGACATGCTAAAGATCAACAGCAAACCCTGTTCAGCATGACTCTGATTTCTGCAGCTGCACAGCAACGCGTGCAAATGGAAAAAAATATTCAGCATTTTCTAAAAAAAAAACTTGCTTTCTGGTCCAGCAGGAGAAATCTGGGAGTCGGATCACATAGTGAAGCACATCTCTCCTCAACAACGCACTCGATACGCCGAAATAAAAATGACTAGGAATATGGCCTGTAATAAAAAGAAAATTGCTACATTATCAAAAACATGGTAAAAGGAGCATATTGCATGCATAACGAAAAAATATAGAATTTTAATACTTGAGTGATGCAACGATCTGCATTTGCCTTCAGAAAATTAGTTTTCTGCCAAAACACCAAATTATTGGCATTACCGGAATTAGGATTATCAGAGGTCTGGGATGTAAAATATTGCAATGTTATAAAAAACTTATTCTAGCAAAAACATGTGGTAAAAAGAACATAAGAAAAAACAAGAAGCTTTAATACTTATGAGCAATGCAACTATATGCACTAGCTTTCAAAAACTACTTCGTTATTGGCAACTCAGCATTAGGAATCAACGCTTTGTGATGTAAACTGCAACTTTCTCAAATTTAGTTTTTCTAGCAAAAATGAGAGAGGAAGAACCAAGATTTTGCATCCAAAAAACATGAAACTTTATTACTCAGGAGCAATGCAATTAAATTAATCCCACATTAAAAGATGAATTACTTTCACCCCAAATACTAATTAGTTGTAATTATTTTTTTTTTTTTTAAATATTTGCCACTATCCTCGTTTTTATGCATTTGACAGCAAGATTTTTTTACTCATTTAAACAATAACATTTCATATGCTTCCATATTTTAATATGAACGAGTCAGAATAAGCATGTTGTCTGAACATTTTTTGAATGTGCATGCGCACTTTGTGTATTTATTATGTACATATAAATGCGAACATCTATATTTAATTATAATGTGTTATGTTTATATATTAAATATATTTATATGTAATATAAAATATATGAAAACAGATATAAAAAGGTATATAAAAATAAAGATTTTCAAAAATATGTTATGTTTGGGTATTTATTTATACATAATAAATATACACAGTACACATAGATATATTATGTAAATCAGAAAATGCAGAGGAAAAAGGGAGAAGGTTTTGCATCTAAAAATAACACGTAGCGAAAACAATAAATTAGCAAAAAACAACAAACTTTATTATTTAGGAGCAATGTAACTGTGTGCCATTAAAAACCATTTTGGCACTGTGTGCCATTTTTTGAGCAGGGCAAAAATGTCAAATTAAAAAGTGACTGTGCATGATGTGACCATTTCAATAAACCAAATTCCTTCCATTCCTCTTTCGCCAGATTATGTTTAACCTGGTTTTACATTAACCAACACCAGCAGCCTACATTACAGGCAGCCCGTCAATGTGTCAGGGCTAATTTGCAGCTGCATCCAATCAATGTGACTTCGCTTCGGATTCTGCCACTGTTTCCAGGGCATCCACGGCCATTAGAAAGCAGAATTCATCCAAATATATATATATCTTCCTATCTGACTGTTCATTGCAGATTGTTCAGATTCCTTAAAGCAATTAAATGCATGCATCTCTGACAAAAATCTACAACATACTACGATCCAAAATATCTTCGGTTTGCAAAATCCACAGTTACATCAGGATCTTGCTATCATATAGCAACATGACTAATTAGCCAGCACGGATGCATATGATTTAATGCCAACAGCACACTGGCTGAGTCCGATTGCCACAGAAATCTGCTGACACACATCTGATGACACACATTTTGTGAATAAACACTCCTGCACTTCTAAAAGGCAATAAAACACAATTAAAGATGAAATTAATGCATACAACGGTGCATTTTGTGCTTACAAATATTAATCGTGCAGAGTGCAGCTTTGCATTTTTATAGTTTATAAATACACCGTAATGAAGAGTCACGAAAATGCAATTAACAATAGATTTAAAAAGCTCTCTGTGGCATGCAGACAGAGCAAAATGGTCGACATCTACTCAACAAAAAAAGGCTTGAGGTAAGGAACCAGGGAGGAGTGAAAAGAAGAAAGACTCATTAATATTTCAACACTTTCTTCAAATAATACGAATGCATGCCACCTACGTGCGTCCACATTACTCCACGATTGCAATCGTTTTGCAAATGCACACCATGCATGCATTTATTCACCAGAAGTGCAGTGTTGTGCATGCAACGCTTGTGATGCATTAAAGCAGTCACCTCTCCACCAGCAATGCAAGATGCTAAAATTCCCTGCAGTCAAGATGCCCTTCCCTCCGTGCACAAAGACACGGCGACCGACGACATCCCGGTCTCACATGCACCATCCAACCAAGCCAAAATACCGTTTGGCATCAACAAATCCAGCATTGAACATCTGCTTCGTTCGCTAAATCAGAATTAAAAAAAAAAAAAGAAGCTTTTCTTGCAACAGCCCCTCCATCCTGACAGAAGCAATAGCTGCTTACATTTAGTAAGGAATCCGTGTCCATGGCTATAAATAATCAGCCTGCTCGTGCATCTGTCCTCATGCAGCACAAAAGAGGCTTTTTAAGCATCCCGACGATAAAGCCAGAATCCCCATCTATGCACATCCCCCCACACCCTCTCAATAACCAGCCATCAAAACAAAAGGCTTGTCGACACCGCCTTGCTGTACCGCACAAACAAACGCGTTATTATCTCCTCCGCGCTGAATAGCCCCAAACAGACGCATCTGCACGCTTGCATCGAGAGATCGAGGCGTTAAACGGAGACTTACCCCATTCTGCTCCAGTGACAGCCTCCATCCCAGCAACCCATCAACTGTGTCAGTTGCCGGAGAGCATCCAGCCAGCCCTGAGTCACATGGGCGAGGGCTCGGCCAATCGGAAGGCAGCCAGCACAGGCCGGTGTTGGTGCAGTGGCTGGACAGATTTCTGCCCCACTGTACAGCTGCTTCCCTTGACTGGCTTTAAAAGCGGTCATGGGGGTGAGCCCCGGGCGTACGGGGAGATGGGTCAAAACGGCTAATGGTCACATGACCAGATATACAACAAACGGATCACTAATTATGGAGCACAGGCTATAGAAGATGCATTGAAGTTATAACGCAAAATAAAATCTTCACCAACATCCAAAAACAAACAACAACAACAAAAAGAGCATGATATGCACAAACAAGAATAATTTATAAGACATGATGTCTAATGCTGCATGCATTTATAGAGTCATAAACAATAGTTTTAATTGTTGTTTATAATGTTTTATATGTATATAAAATTCTGTAATTCTGATTGTCTAATAAATAGTGCTGCCAATCGATTAAATCGCATCCAAAATAAGTTTTTGGTTGCATAATATGTGTGTGTATTACTGTGCATATTTATTACGTGTATATAAATACAATACATCCATTTAAGAAAAATATTATTCTTATTTATTAAATACATTTATATAATAGAAACTATAAGAATATAAATATGTAAATATTTTTTAAATATATGCTGTATGTGTGCGTTTTGTTATTTATTATACACACACACACACACACAGTACAAGTCCATATATTCTATACACAAACATATTTTGGATGTGATTAATCTTTTGACAGCCCTAATAATAAAATTATTTAATTTCATGTAATTATATTTATTTAATAAAATACATTGTTTTTAATTATTGAAATTATTAAATTATACAATTTAGAATTTTATATAAATAATTTATAACAACTAATTTTAAAACGATAATTTACGTATATTATAAATAATAAATACATGAATTAACTAATTGCCGATCTTACTTTAAAAAAGACAAGCAATTCTTCCAATTATTACATTTTCCATGCAAGAAATACACAAGTGTGTAGCATTTCTATAATCTAAGAATTTAATAATCTATGCAACCAACCACAAGTTCATTTATGTACCAAAGCAGCGTAATTTTAACAGACACAGTGTCTGATATTTCACACAGACACAGTACAACTGATATACAAGACTTCAGAAAGATTGCACAACAATTCTACCACACGAGAAGAACAAGTGTACAATCCCTCCACAAATATCCAACAAGTAGTAATTCAACTCAAGCAAATGCCATTAGGGACAAATGGTTTTATGTTCGATTTAACCCCGAAATTTGTCCATTCTCAGATGTTTCGAAGCCAGAACTCAACGCACAGGCTACATAACATTTCCTCCAAAATGCAAAGTACCTAAAGGCTTGTGTAAAACCCTTGTGCGCCACATGAAGAAAACCCTTATTAGTTGCACACATGACGTCCAAATTGAGCGAATCCAATAAACAAAAGTACACCAATTTCTGTCTTAAACAAATAACACATTTCTTAGTCTAATCCGTGCTATTTGTTCACAGTGAGTTTACTGCTACTGTACAACTTTATCATTGCAATTACAGTCTCAAGAGTTCCTGAATAAGCCTTTGTGAATAATAAATCATCCTCTATAAGCGGCTGTGATTTGCGTTCTCAGACTGAGGTGGTGAATAGAAAACACGGACGGGGGGGCTTTCTCTATATACGCTGGAAGTGGGGTTTTTTTCATGTAAATGAGCTTTGGGTCTTTGAGAGCTGAAAAATGGACATTGGCAGAGACTCTTGTTGGTCAGTCCTCTCTTGTGGAGCAATTCAATAGGAAACTGTCCGCACTTTTTCTTACTTGTGTGGGAAAACATTCTAAATAGCAGAGGAAAGGCTAATGTTTTATGCCATTTAAAAGAAAAAGCGTCAATCTATAATTTCCTTCTTTAAGTGTCCCTGCTCATTTAGCCCCAGTGAGGTGTAGAATATGTAGGACATACGTGATATTTTACTACATGTGCGTTTAATCAAATCCACAGACATTGCACACATTAACAGCACACACGAAGCTGCATGAAAGCAACTTTGCACAATATATTGTAAAAATACAAGACAAATCTGTGACTCACTTCAGACCTAGATTAAATATTAATGAGGTTTGTTACGGTCAAACAAGTCGTGCAGATTCAACCTAATTTTGCTCAATTAAACCTTAGTAAGAATTCAGGAACAAACGAATACATTTCTGCGTTTCTGGTTCGGTTTTAGCTGATAGACATTTCTCCAGATTCATCTCAGATCAGTTCATCACGAATTAAAATTTATTGATATTTACGTTACTTATTATACAGGGTTTCGGCAGGTTTTATAAGATAAGAGAAGTTTTTATTAATCCCGAAGGAAATTGTGTCTCCAGTGGCTGCATATTTCCACAACTACAGATTCAAAGAGAAACATAACTAAAAATACAGTATATTATACGTCAACTAACATAGAATAAAAATAAAAAATATATCTGCATATTAAAAAAATAAAAATAAAAATAAACAATAATAATAATACTATATTATAAATGAAAATGTAAAACTTTAAGCCACTTTTTAAGAAAATGTAAGAAATAAATTGAATGACAATACATTCTCTAAATGTAAATTGCAACAGATCTTAATAACCTTTTAATAATCATATTTAAAATAATATTTTTAAAGATTTTTTTACCTTAGATGAGAAGTTCTGAGAAATGCGTCTAAATCTGATTAAAAAAAAAATCTGCCAGTGTGTCTGAGAAAAATTACTTTTTACTGTGGAAACAAGTTTTCGCACCCCATAGACAAAACTATTTGTTCTTGTATTATTAATAACCTCCATTTTGTTCGATTTTTTAAATACAAGACTTCCTATCATTTTTTGCATCACAAATAATCGTATTCAATTCATTTGAACCATTTTAGGCCTAAATTTGTGGAAAGAGGAATAAAGACTTAATTTTAAAACACTAATCACTCTTTTCTATGCTTTCAAGTAAAAAACAAACAGAATGAAAAACTGTGCAATATACCGAACAGTTATGAATAATCCGATACTGAATAGAGCATATCATTGCAAAATAAGAAGCAATATAGAAACTGCTAGAAGACAGATGTTAAAAGGAGCAGCACACATGACAACAGCAGCTGACGTCAAAGCATTTTCACAGGCTCCGTCCAAAGCAAAACAACCCCTATTATGCTTCAGCAGGGAAGAGGTAAAAATAACACTTTTCTTCATCTTAAAGACATCATAGCACACAGATTTTGTGTGAAAAAACAGCTTTCCTCACCGTCTGCCAGTGCAGGCCACTTGCCAAGGGTTGCAGCGCAAATCCACTGCTGGACTCCTGTAACGAACATCAGGTTTATCAGACAGATGTACAGTTTATCAGACGGTTAGAGACGTTAATACAGTGCATAGAGATGAGCAGAGTATAACACAGCAACTATAGCCTTTATTAAACACGTTCATTAGAGCACAATTCAAGAGAAGCACAGCATATTATTAACATACAATATTACTGTATAGTTTATTAGGGTAGAAACAATTTATTCGAGAAAAGTACTGTCTTACTTTGGAATTTTATTTATCCTGGAAATGCAAAATATATATTAATATATAAATTATTAAATTAATAAGTATACATTATACTATTAAAATAAATATAATTTAAATGCATATGGATTATATTAGAAGGATTTTCTCCTTAAAATACAATGGAACATATACATATATATATATATATATAAATTGTATAAACATGTATAAATTGTATAAACATGTATAAATTTTATATATGTGTGTGTGTATAAATATACATTTAAAATTTTTGAAATATTTATTAAACTAATAAAATGTCAATTTAAAAATATTTCTTTCTTGAGTATCATTTATATTTGCTAGAAAAACTTTGTAATAGAGAAAAAGCAGTCAGTAGAGTTAGTTATAGTTATTTTTGTATATAAATTGCAAGTTTTTAAACAGTTAAGATCAGTAAAATACACTATATGTATATGTGATGTTATAAATTGAAGGATGAGTGCTCATATCACAGCTGTTCTATAAACTCTTAACACTTAATTACACACAAACACACACTTATTCCGGCTTTACCTTCATTAAAAAACTACTAGTTTTAATAGCACGGCATTTTATAAACTTAACCGAAGCATTACTAACAGAAACGCCTGCATATTGACGCGTTTCTGCGATTATGTTGTTTATATAAACACTACTGAAGCTATTTAAAGTCTTACCTGCACAAACATTCGTCCTCTTCCACGAAATAACTCGAGTTTATCGCAAAAGCCGGAATAAATCCTGTGAATTCATATTGTTGGATGTTTCCCGGTTTGTTGATTGTATCATGGGTTTGTTTGGAACTTTGTCTTCTTTTGTGTGAGTGGTTTTCTGCTCAGCAGCTTCAGACCCCGCGACGCTTCGCCATATTGTTAGTGGAGTCAGGATCTGCGCATGCGCCGTGAGCTGCCTGCTCAAAACGACACCATGCGGCAGGAAAAAGAATTGCGCTTAGTCTCTTCAACAAATCACATGTTTTAGTAGAGATCGTGTCATAAATTTATGCAGCTCACACCTAGTAGAGTAAAATATAATGTTTTCAAATTACATCATTTTATTTTATATTTTATTATTTGTGTTGAATTATTTTTAATTAAATTATTTGGAAAATGTTTTGAATTATTATATTATTTAACATTATTTCATATTTAAAAGTATTTATAAAGATACTATATTCAATTATTTTTTAATAAATAATTAATAGAGTAAATTATAGTGTTAAATTAGAACAGACTTTTTAAAGTAGTTTATTAGAACAGGATTTTTTAAAGAATTCAGTGACGCATTAGAATATAAGAGCTTTTTAAGTAGTAAAGAAGAACATAACCTTTTAAAAATTTTATTATTAATTATTTCTTTAAGACTGTTTAATTTTTTTATTATATATATTTGAATTTTAAATTGATTAAATTATATTATTCACCATTATGCAATTTTTGAAATTATTTATAAAATTACATTGTTATAAATAATTAATAGAGTTTTCCCAGTTAGGAAAAACATAATGAATCTTATTATAAGATTTTAATATTTTTATTACATTCTTTTTAAATAATACATTTGAATTTACAATTAATTGAATTGTATTAAATTATGTAATATCCAGCATAGATAATTATAGTGTAATTTGGATATTAGAAATTAGAATAGACTTTATTAAAGTAATTTATTAGAGCAGAATTTTGAACAGAATTCAGTGATGTATAGGATACACTGTTTTTTTGCCCACCATAATGTATTTTATTAATAATGTAATCTTTTTATTGAACTATTTTAAATGAATTTATATTCGAAATGTATTAAATTATGTTATTCACCATTATGTAATATTTAACATTATTTTATCATAAATAATTAATATGGTTTGCACAGCTAATTATAGTGTAATATGAATAGTATAAATTAGAATAGATGATCAATAGGCTTTATAATAGAATATTTTTTTATTAATTATTTATTTAAGTTTTATTGCTTTATTGAACTATTTTTAAATCAATAAATTACACGATGTATTAGCATTATTTATGCATTAAATTATTTTATTATAAATAATCCTTATGTAGATTTAAATGCAATAAAATAAATAAATAAACACAGGCGAGGATACGCTGAATTTCCAACAGGTGGCAGGACAGTCCCGCTCATGACGCTCTGGTGCGTGCGCGTGCTCGAGGGAGGAGTCACACACATGAACAGCTCGAGCTGCTTGGCAACACTCAGCATGTATCCAAGTGAAACACGTTCAGTGAATCAGGAGGTTTTGATGGGACAGCCGGATCAATCCAGCCACACAGCCCCAGCCGAAGTCACCTACAGGCCCGGAGGAGAAGTCAAGGCTCGGGGATATACTTTCAGGAGCGCGATGAGCCTTTCCACATACACTTTATTCCTCGTATGAGTTCAGATGGGACATTCTGCTGGTGCAAACATCAGGTGCATGAAGACCGGAGCGGAGAACATGTAACAAAGGAGGACAGGAGCTGGATGATGGATAGTAACATCCCCAGGTTTCTGTAGGCTCTTCACTACTTCACAACTCTTTGTGGATCTTCTTCTGTCTAGTTCAAGATGAGTTGTTTCTGTTCCGTCCAAGAGGAGTTTTACTGCGAGGTTCTGCTCTTGGATGAGTCCAAGCTGATTTTAACCACCCAGCAGCAGGGAATAAAGGTAAAAGATGCTTTTAAAAGAAATGATATCCTTAAAAAAAGCAACTACCCTAATCCTGTAGACTCTATTTTTTTTTTGCCTATATGTAAATGCATGCCTTGAAGTAATATCATGGTAATTCGATACACATCATACTGATTTTGAGCAGTTTCTGTGTCTGTATGTAATGTTGTGTTCATATCGGAGAGGTCCACACCCTGAAGCCATGAGCTCAGCACACTGTTAACCAGATTACAGTAACCAGATGATCTGGTTAAACCTAATTATATATAGCTGGCTGAACAGGGACTATTGGATTTCTGTTTTAGGATGAGGATGTTAAATGCATAAACGTTGATACGCAGTGCTGTACATGAAATATCATTATGTGTAAAGCAGGTATGGTCCATGGAGTGAAATGTATCATGGGATTGCTGTAGTTTTGTTGATATGGTATGTTTATGGAACGTATTCTTAACTTTTGCTAACATTCTGACAGAGTTATTAAAAGTGATGAACTGTAACGTTATGACAATGTTCGGTCTGGTCTGTTAAAAAAGAGCAAAACAGTATATTTATTGATTTTAATGTTTATTTGGATCCCCATTCTTTCAACAAGTAAAAAGCAAAATGCAGTTAAACCATGTTTGTAAACGATTTATACACAGAATATTTTCTGTTACATTTGAGATGTTTTTTAAATGTTGCCACTTGTTTTAGAACGTTGAGAAGACATTCAAATGTAACGTTCTCGTAACGTTTTCCAAATGACTAAATGGAATGTTCCCTTGACGTTTGTGTATAACCAAGTAAAAACCTTTTTAAAAGTTCAACTTAAAAGTTCAATTTAAAGAACTTTTATTTTGAACCAAATCGGTTGGAGTTGTATCAGCTAATAAAAAATGTGACCCCTAATCCCCACCCTCTTTTTTTTTTTTTTTTTTTTTCAAAATTGAGATTTCTATATCTCAAAATATTGAGAAAATCAGCTTTTAAGCAAAATATCTGCATGGAACATGATCTTTACTTAATATCCTAATGATTTTTGGCACCAAAGAAAAACTGATCATTTTGATCATAATTTTGATACAATGTATTTCCTTTGCTACAAATATACCTTTGCTTCTTATGTTTCCATTAAATTCTGAATGTTCAAAAATTCCAATATTGAGGGATTGATGATTTGAAACATTAAGGCAATGTTACTTTTGAATGTTACCTGAACATTACGAAACAATTAAAAAATGTTAGATGAGCATCGATTAATTTTTTGAACGTTGTTTCAATAGTGTTTTGTGCTCTTATTTGAGATCGTTAATATTAAAGCTCAGATAACTTTGAACAAACGTTCCTGGAAGATGCAGCATGTCTGTGTCTCCGAGTCAGATATCGTATTGCTGGTTTGCTATGAATAGTTAATGAACAGCGGAGCAGCAGGATCTTTAGCAGCTCTTTATTGTGCAGAACATGAGGACTAACGCTGGAAAATGGGCAAAACAGGAGCTTTCGCTGCTATCTGCAGAGAGGAGCTAAAAACAGTGTGAAGGGCTTTTTTTCTCTTAGTTTTGTTAGTTTGTTGCACATTGCTGTGGTGCAAAGGTTCAGGAACAGATTTTGAGATGAAAGTGTGCATCTGTCACGCTTGTCTGGATGTTCTTAGCATGACGCCCCGTTTTCCTCCATCAAGGACACTGAAAACACAACTCCCTCTAAAACAACAAAAATGACTTTTTTTGTATTTTCGCATAAAATGTGAGGCCAAGGTGTTGCTATGCAGGTTGCTTTTATCAACTTTAATGCATGTGAGCGAACCTCTAACACTAAAAATGAGTCATTTTTGCATCGAAGTGTTTTAAAGCCATGTTTGCTCACGTGCAGAGGTGTTCACACACACACAGAACATTTCTCACACACACACACACACACTCAGGAGACACAAAGGCCTCATTGATTTGACCCAGACGGTGGTGTGTGTAGTTGTGTGTGAGGAACAGAATGCCTCACATGTTTTCATCTTCACAAAACAAAGACAGCAGCTCAGAGGCGAGGTGATGCTCTCTTGACGTTTGCAAATGACAAAGAGAGACTTTTATTTCGGGTCTGAGCAGATTTAGGCTGTGTTCTCTGTTGTGTTTCCTGTGGGAGAATGGCAGCGCTTTCTAAACAATAGTGACCTTTGGCACATTTCAAAACAAAAAGATTATTAAAAGCTGTTATTGTGAAGTTCAAGGGTTCAGGATGAGGTTAGTGCATCCAAATTGGCCTGAATATTGAAATTTTCTCACTGTACAGTGATGATACCAGATATTTTAAATGAATCTCTGAGTCATGTTTCACTCTAAAATATTATTAAAAGAAATTAGAAGAACTACAAGTCAGGTCAAGTTTATTTTCATGACAGTTAAGTGCATTTAAACCACCACCAACAATAAATAAAAACTAAAATTACTCTAACTAAGTTGCTAACTAAGTATGTCACGGCAGTGTTTGTTTGTTGCTTGAAAGAAAAAAAAAAAAAAAAAATGTTATCTGTTATACTTAAACTAATGAGAATAATGAAAATGACAAAAGGCATTTGGAAAGGAAATGTGCATACTGTAAATGTCATTAATTTCTCAGACTTTTAATAAAACTTTTATTATATTTTAGTTTTTTATTGCATTTAAAAATATCTAATTGTCATCTTTAACTTTATAAATGTGTTTACTGCCACTTTTGATCAATTTAACGCATCCTTGCTGAAAAAAAATATTAATTTTGTGAAATAAAGGTACATTTTGCTGAAATTATTTAGCTAAATATTAGTGCTATCAAACAATTAATCCATTGTTTCCATAATATATGTTTGTGTACTGTGTATATTTATTATTATAAATACAAACAAATACATGTTTATATTTGAGAAAAATATGTTATGTTATATATTAAACATTTGGCGTAGTATAAAAAAATAATAATATAAATAATATATAATATAATAATTACATGCATGTATAAATTATTAAACATGTAGATTTTTTTTAAATATATAATGAATGGACGTGTATATATATATATATATATATATATATATATATATATACACAGTATATTTATATATATATGCATAATAAATAAACAAAGTACCATACATAAATAGCACCATACCAGGCTTTTGAACTCTAACATATCCTACATACAGTGTATATATATATATATGCAGTAAATACAAATGTATTTTTCTGCTCGTGTTGAAACACAGGGACAATGTTTGTGTATCAGTGTGTGTTTAAGGCCGCTGGTTCTTCACACGCACACACACATGTTAGCGAGTGTGTGTGTGTGTTTGGGAGTGTGCCGGCTGCTCCAGACAAAGGCTGAGGAGCCCGGTGATAAGATGGAGCAGATTTTCTCTGGCTGTGTTCGAGCTGGACTAATGCAAGCTCTGGACCAAATCCCTCACTGATGCGTTTAATGTGATTCCTTAATGGACCTGTGTTCGTTGTGTTACATGTTAACTGACAAGCACATTTCACAGCTCACATTAATAATGATGATGAGCTTAATCAGTTAATTATACAGTGCAGAAGAGGACAGGATGAAATTATTGAATGTTTTGTTGTGCTGTCTGACCTTTTAAGCCCATTATCTGGCGCTCATCTCTTAATGACAATGTGCCATGAGAGACAGAAATAAACTGCAGAATAGAGTGCATGCGTTTGCAGCTCATATAATATGCATCATCTTGTAAACTTATTCAAACACATATGGGGAAAATAAAATAAATTATTTATTTTAAATTATTTAAAATAATTTAAATAAGATTTAATAAAGCATTAGGTTTGCTTTTTAAGGTTTGGGTTAGTCTGTAGTATTACATCAATCAGTAAAAGTTCTTCATCTTTTTAAAAGAAGTTTCTCATTGCTTACCAAGGATTCATTTATTTGATCAAAAATGTTCAATATTAAAATGCAATTTATTCCTTTGATGCACAGCTGTATTTTCAGCCTCATTCCTCCAGTCTTCAGTGTCACATGATCCTTCAGAAATCATAATAATATGCTTATTTACTGCTCAAGAAACATCTCCGATTATTATCAATGTTAAAAAACAGCTATATTTTTTGTGGAAAATGTGATGTATTTTATTTTCCACGATTCTTTGATTTATAGAAAGTTCAAAAGAACAACATTTATTTGAAATAGAAATCTTTTGTGAGATTGTAAATGTTTTACTGGCCCTTTTGATCCACTTGATGCATGCTCGTTGTAAAAAACAACAATTTCTTGTCTTATTTGTAATCTTTTAAACAGTATTTTTAAGAGAAATGTCTTCATATACGTACAGTAGGTATTGGTGTTTATTGGTGGATTAAGTGTGTTTCTGTGTGATTTTGTCAGAGACAGGTACAGACAGACTCCGATCCTGAACTCTGAAACCCTGACAGCCCAGAGATGTTTTATTGGCTCTGCCAACACCGTATTTAAGAAAGGAATTCACTCTGAATACACTACAGTCACTTGAACCTTCTGTCAACCCACTGTAAAATTACAGTTAAATTATATGATTTTTTTTATTAGTTTGATGACAGTGGTGGTTTATATTAAGATATCATGAATACCATACCATTACCATAGTAAGCATTTCAAATAGCATTGCCCATGATACTTCCTGCTCATTGAATACAAGTACGGCAGAGAGTAATGTGATAGTTATTGTCCAGTGAGCCTGTCATACAACATTCCTCTGAGAAACCTCGCCTCACAGGTAATTATCCCAAACCTGCTATTAAAAACAATTAGTATTAAGGTGTTATTTGAAACACACTTAATCTCCTTAATACTGCTCTTAAGAATTTAAACCGTCCTTCAGAAACCTTGGGAATGGGCTCATTTCATGTTTTATATACATTCATTGTAGGGACAGTTTCATTTTGTTTTATAGTTTAGAAAATTAAAAAAGGGCATATATTTTTACTGCATTTTTTTTTTTTTTTTGGTTGTCAAACCAACCAAATTTCAGAAGCTTCCCGTCCACGTGTGGCATATGTACTTATATATTTACAGAGTAAGCCACTATGTTGTTGAGGAGGGTGAAAATTAGGCCTTAATTAGGTGATGGAAGCATCTTAGCTGTATTTGTTGACTCTCAAAATCTATTGACTTTGGCAATCTTTGTTGCATTATGTGACAATAGTTTATAAATGTAAAAAAGCTTTGTTTTTTATTCCCCCACAGTTTGCATGAAACTAACTCAAGAAGAATTAAAGATATCTTGATATCCTTTTGGATTGGGGTTCTTTACAGACTTTTTTTTTTTCGGTAACTTCGTTTATAAGGTCCTATATAGATCCCAATGTGACCGGATTTCCAAATTGTTGTTTAGTGATCAAAAAAACCAAACATTGTTTTTTACATACAGTGAATACTTACTGTATTAATAGAAAAGACTGAAGAACAAATTATATTTAAAGGAAAATCCCAGATATGTGGATGTTTATTAAAGTGTGTGTGTGTGTGTAGAGAGAGAGAGAGATTGTATAAAAATGTATAAAGTTTACAGAATATGTATAAATTAAGTCATACAATTTTACTATATTTAACAGCTGGTTTGCAGAAAGTTACCATGGAATACAGATCATTCAATGTAAATTTCTTCTGTAAATATGATGTTGATGGATTATTGGTAGACTGCTTCAATTGGCATTGGTCAATCAAACAGATAGCCCCGCCCCAAACTCATCTGATTGGTTGAGTCAGAATATTAGGCTGCTCAAACAAACAGCCAAATGTTTTGAAAGCTTTTCATGCTTTTTCGCAAAGCCAAAGGATTACTAATAATCAAAAACCACAGAAAGTCCAATGGATTTGGAACAGTAATGTGCTGTTGACATATGCTTTTATCCAATGGGCAATCTATTCAAGGTAAAAATTTGATTAGGTCATGAGAATCAAACCCATGATCTTGGTATTGAGATACAGAAATGCTATACTATTCTACTATTTTGTGCTACCAACTACTTTCAGCTCATTTCAGTGCCATTTACCGCATCTTAACATATAAATCCACCTAAATCCCACAAAATTTCACTTATGTCGTCCACAAATGGTGCAGCCATGCAAAATCCATCTGCGAGTCGGCGGTCAGCAGCGTTCGTGTGTCAGCAGGGGTCAGAGGATTAAACAGGCATTTGAAGGAGTGAGAAAAGAACATGAGAATAATCTCTGCGTCAGCGACTTTCTTCGCTTGACAATGAGGGTCGTAATCTCTCCTGTCCATCGCAGAATCAACACTGATCGCTTTGTTTTTCTACAGACGCATTCCTTCAGCGCACACAGACGGCACAAACGTCCTTAAATGAACTGCCGTCTGCAATCAGAAAGCTAATTATTCAGCTGATTGAGCCGACTGAGGTGCTCATCAAATTTACATCAACGATCCGTTCAGAAGAAGACGGGTGAAAATAATCAGGCTGGTTTGTGCTGCTTTTATGCTTTATTTAAATGTTTGGTCTTTGATAAGAGTCGTTCCAGATCCTCCGAGTTATTCTGGATCACCTGCATCAGTTTTGTTCCAGGCTTCTGTCGTTTATAATGGCCTGGTAAGTTCCTTCCGATGTCGAATGCAAGCGCTCAACAAAGGCTTTCAGAAACGCTCATCCGTCATCAAGCTAAAATTTCCAGTGACAGCCTCGCGTGTATTTCAACAAGCCTCATGCATATGAATTATTACTGATCCCGGAGTCTAATTTTAAACCTGTCTGCCGTGCACAAACTTTCCCAAAGCGTAGCGCTCCACAGAGACATGGTTTCTGGGTTTGGTTCCCAAAGAAACATGGAATATTCAGTGTCTTCTTCTGCAGACTGAATCATAATCTCAAATCCAGTAGTACTGCGTTTCTCCTGTAGTTCACTATTAAAAAGATAACTGTCTTATCTGTTCTCTTCCTAGTTTACACTGAAAAAAACCTGGTTGTAGGATTTCCTTTAAAACATTTAT
This sequence comes from Enteromius trimaculatus, assembly GCA_032361065.1. Classification (NCBI taxonomy): domain Eukaryota; kingdom Metazoa; phylum Chordata; class Actinopteri; order Cypriniformes; family Cyprinidae; genus Enteromius; species Enteromius trimaculatus. The sequence continues at coordinate 16,168,591 of JAUMHP010000059.1, forward strand.
TTCCTTTCACTTCAAAATTGCTGTAAATTTACAAATACTATTAAATTCAATATTTTTTGAAAGTGTTGTAAATTTTAATTCTAAATAATTGTGTGGCTCTAAATGTAACATATAGCGTATATTTTTAATTGTTATTAAAAGTTTTATTTTGAGTAAATACTTTCTTTATTTCTCAAAGACTTTTCTCCTCTTTTTAACATTTTTTTTACACAAAACTTTTTGCTTCTTTTGAGTATGAAGCGAAAGATTCTTCTTCTAAAGAAGTTAT
>JAUMHP010000059.1:16203081-16219108 GCA_032361065.1 Enteromius trimaculatus
TTTATTTCAAGGGGCAAGGGGAAGGGGCGAGGGGTAGGCAAAGGGCTAGAAAATAGAATTGGGATTGGGCCTTAGTCGAATATAGTTCAAGATCTTGTGAAGTGTGCGTGTGTATGATCATGTGTCCACTGCGTGACGGTCGGTCCGTGTGAAGTCAATACTGACAGGAGCAGAGTTGAGCTTAAACTTGTGATTTCAATGATTTTCGCTTTATGCATTTGCCCACTGTCCTAATTATGGCATTTTCACTGTGTGCTGTGTGTAATACGAGTATTACTTTGGCTATATTTGAAATGTCTAATTTCCAAAACACACAAACTTCCCAGAATACTGAGTGCCCTGTTGGTTACTGTATTTATTTCCTTTTTAATTATAATTTTAATATTTATTAAATATTTATTTATTTATTTATGAAAAATACGTTGTCTTAAAAGTATGTTTATTTTGCACATTTATATTTTATTTAATTTCAAATTACTAAAATATAAATAAAAATAAATAGTCATATCGGCCACCCTGTTTTTTTTTTTTTTTATTCCCTGTCTTTCTTACACCGAACAACCTCCTTGACAGCAACCAGTGTAGTTTCAGAAGTCAAACGAGACTGCCTTGCTCTCAGATGCTGAAGTCCTGGCAAAAGCAGATTCCAAATCTTCAATACTTATCTTGCTGGATCTGTCCGCTGCTTTTGACATGGTTAACCACCAGATCCTCCTGTTAGCCCTACTGGCAAAGGTCATTTCAGGATCCACACTCCAGTAGTTTGAGTTTTATCTCTCAGATAGGTTCTTCAAGGTATCTTGGACGGGTGAGGTGTCCAAGCCACAGCATCTAGCTACTGGGGTACCTCAGGGCTCGGTTCTTGAATCTCTTCTCAGTCTATGGCCATGTCCACACTAACACGTTTTTGTATGAAAACACATCTTTTTCTCTCCGTTTTGGCCTTCCATCCACACCGAGACTGCGTTTTTGGTCAAGGAAAACAAAGCTTTTTGAAAACGCTCTCCAAATTGGATAAATTTTAAAAACGCCGTTTTCGCGTCGTGGTGTAGGGTTGGGTCGACAGACGATGCCATTGTCCATCACCTCGCGAAAAACACACTTAATCTATGCCGGCAAATCTATGCCATTAATAAGCGAGTGCACCACTGATGCTGGCGAGCGCGGAAAATCATTTCCGCGAAAGGAAAACAGATGTACATGGGAAGAAACGGGGCCGCGAGCTTGTGTCATCCGCGCGCAATTCAAGCACTCGCGCACGCTCAATCCTCTCTCACCTGCTCGTGCGAACACTGATTTGTCAGTCGTGGGGCGGGGCCTGGTGTTTTAGTTACAACTAACCCGCCACCTATGGCGACGACGATACCATCGTCCATCGCGATGTTTCACATTAGACATCGTACGATGCCAAATTGGTCGACATCGCCCAACCCTATTGCGGTGTGGACTGTGAAAACGGAGAAAGATGGTGGACGGCATTGTACAGCAGTTGTTTTGTTTGCTCTCAATTTTGACAGCCCTATTAAAGATTAATATCAGTTTGTATATGCTCCAGCTCATTGTTAGTCCATTTAAAAAACTCCTCGACATTTTGTCACAACGTTTTAAAGAGCCGGAAAGTAAATAAACGGCAGACACAGATTGAATTGTATTATGCGCAGAACAGGAACGCAAGCGTTTTCGGTCGTTTCAGCGCGGATGATCAACTCTTCGGAAACGACTGAAAATGATAGTGTGGATGCGGAGCATTTTTAGACCAAAACGCCGTTTTCATATTTATCCGGATTAGTGCAGATGTAGCCTATGACATCACAAGGTTCTTCAGAAACATGCCATTTCATATCACTGCTATGCTGATGACACTCAACTCCTGAAGATGCTCACATCTCAGCTTGTCTAACAGACATTTCCTGCTGGAATGAGGACCATCACCTTCAACTCAACCTTGCCAAGACAGAACTGTTTGGGGTTCAATCAAACCCATGACAATTTCAACATTCAGTTAGACACATCAACCATAACTCATTCAAAAACAGCCAGAAACCTTGGAGTAATGAGTGATGATCAACTTTCTCAGAGCACACCGCTAAAACTGGTCCTGCAGATTTGCTTTATTCCATATCAGGACGATCAGGCCCTTTCTTGCCAGCCAGTTCTATCAAATCTTTAGAATGTATCCAAAATGCAGCAACAAGATACATTTTTAATGAGCCAATAAGAATGCATGTCACACGTCTGCTTATCCATTTTCTCTCTTTACTCTGTTGCTTTTTCCTTATTATGATTAACAAAAACAAAAAAGGTCTCTATAGCTTGTTTTTTTTTATTCTTTTAGTTTTATTCATTATATAACTTAAAAATTCCTTGCTAGATGTACTACGTTATCTGAGACTCATAGCACTTGCTATGCATTGCTCTTTTGTTGATTTCGATTGCTTCCATTGTCCTCATTTCTAATTTGCTTTGGATAAAAGCATCTTAAAGTTAAAAATGCCTTTATGGATTTGCTTCGTAGAAGCTCGCAGCTTTTGGCTTCACAAGATGTTAACTGATGGACTGGAGTGGTGTGGATTATTGTGATGTTTTTATCAGCGGTTTGGACTTTCATTTTGACGGCACCCATTCACTGCAGAGCAAGTGATGCAGTGCTCCAAATCTGATGAAGACACAAACTCATCTCGGATGGCCTCAAATGTTTGTTTTTGGCAGAACTACTGCTTTAACAACCACATAGCTCACAGTATGTCTATAAGTCAATTTGGAGAAAGTAAGCAATATGGAGAAAGTGAATGGAGTTTTCTGTTGCACTCCATTACAAAAATATCACATTTCTGAGATGCATGCATAACACTTCATAAATTAAAGGTCGTAATCTCTGCTCTGAAGCAACAGTCATCCTCCCACATTCCTGCTGAGTCAGTCAGACTTCAGACGATGACAAAATCTATCTGATACACTCGGTGCAAGCCTGCAACATGCACAGTCCAAGACAAATGCGGGCAGCATATGCATTTCTTTTCTTAAGCAAATGCACATGCTTGCATTCGCCGGCCAGGCACCTGCCTCCCATTCCACTTCCCCGACTGCAGCTTGGAGCGTTTCCAAATCCAGTCAAACGAGGTCACATTTTCCCCCGCCTCAGCCCGCCATACTGAGCGCGCATGAACCCGATGAACCCAACCGACTGCTGCAGAACAGACTGATTGTGGAAACACGCCCCTGCTGACCCCGTTCCAGCTCACGTCAACCATACCACATTCTACACCCTATTTTCACTATGCAATAAAGAGCAATAAAAAAAAGAGGAGCCCTTGACCATAACTGCATACCAATTTCATGCAAAAAAGAAGAGGTTTGTGACTGCAATGCCACTTTGATAATTTCACATGCCCTTTATGCATGCAGAAGCTGTTTAAAATGCACACTGCTTAAGTATAAACGCAAAGGAGACACGTCTCCGTCGATGCCCGTATGCATGACTTCATCTTTGTGTCTAAATTTAGGACTGTGCCATGCCTGCAACTGCTCTGGAGCTCCCTAGACATAACCGATCTATCACAGATACGTGGTATTCCTGCTCCGAGGACACAGCATTCTGCTGAATGAGGTGAAAATGGTAGGGGGGGAAAAAACCTTGTCCTAACATGAACCGATAAAGGAGTCTGGCATCGAGAGGCTTCAAATGTAATGGTTTTTCCAAACTCATCGGTCGTGCTGCTGATACTGAGAAACACTTGAACCCCACGCTTTAGTTCAGATGCTAGTTTCCTACAGTCACATCAGTAACCCAGATAATGCTTCAGTAAAGCTGGGCTTGTGTGTGTGTGTGTGTGTGTAGGTGGCAGACTGGGGGGAATACAGTCAGTCTGTGTCTGGGTACAAATAGTACATTCAGTTCTTGCAGTGGGCTGCTGCTCTTTTACTGTCTTTAGCACATTTCTATCGTTTATTAAACCGAATCTAGTAACGTTATAGACTTTTCTGCTCAGCAGCAGAGAGAACAAAGGAGGCGCTGACATATCAGCACATCTACAGAGGCACTTTCGTTATTCCTGTTTTTCGATCGTATTCCCCATCTGTCACGAGTTTTGTGAGCTGGATACAGGTTTAAATTACAAAAAACACAATTCGTGCATTCTTTTCAAATCGCGCAGTGTTAGAAGAATAGCTAAGTGTCGACTTAACTAATGTTTTTAACTTTTGGCGAATGTGTGAAGGTTTACTTACAGATAAAGTCGTTGTTCTTGTCCTTTGCTGTAAAGTTGCTGTTGGAAAAGGCGTTGCTGGATGAAAGCGGACCCGAGCAGCAGCCTTGCGGGGTTCGGACACCCCATACAAGGCTGCGGGACTGGGGCGTTAGGATGTCAGCCGCTTCCACTGGCTGACTGCATGTAATTCAACAGAGAGCTAATTTTGACCGTGCTGGACTGGGGCCAAGCCCCCCATTCCGGCTCTGCACTGCAGTTCGGTTCAGACGAACCGAAGATTACCCGACGGTGGGCGGGATCTGTGAGTCTCCGCCCACTCTGCGTGCGGCGCGGCGCTATTGGACGGTTAAAGTATGGCAAGCCGTTTTAACATTCAGGGCTCATTCACACGAGGCCAGGGCATTTACCATCCGATCGTTTTTCCCGCGTCCTTTCTTAAACACAATGTCATTTTAATTGAATATATGCATGCTGGGGGATTGGTTCCACACTGGTTTCACGATTCAATTAAATATCGATTATTATGTCGAAAATTTGATTAAATTTCATATCATAATTCATCACAATTATATCAAATTTATTTTGTGCATTTTTATTAAAATATATAAACTACTATAGGCTACCTTTTACAATAATTACATTAATATATTAAATAAATCATTAAGTAAGGAATTGTTGTTAAGAATTAAAGTACATATAGCTTCAAGACATAGAAGCAAATATGTATTATATATTCAAATATATATTATACTTGTGATAAACCCCTTTCCTGTCACCGTCCCGAATACGGGACACCTGCATTTATTTCACTATATTACAATTAAATGGAATGTAAAAACAGTAATAACAGTAACAGAGAAATTTTCCCAAAAATGGGGGCGACAGTTAAGGGGTTAAATTAAAGCTCTTTAAAAATTCTTATCTTAATCTTTATCTTTAAGATCGTTAAGATTGTGTTTCTGATTAAATAAGTCATAATTTGTCATGAAATTACAAACAAGTTTTGATTCAAAGGATAAAAGCTGTAGTTTGCATGAATAAAAATCACAAACATGACACTTGTAAATTAAATAAATGTATAGCCTACATACACATTTATTCATTCATATGTAATATATATTTTTAAACAGATTATGTTTGTATGTTTGTTTGTATTATGTTTAAAACCTAATTACGAGCTCTAAAAGATTTGCAGATTTAGCTATTTTTTTATCTATTTATTTTTTTGCTTTAACATTTTTACACACAAATGTTAAGTCTATAAATAAAATATTAAGGTTAACACTTCATCTTTGTTTATAATCTCTGCACAGGAGAGTCTTGGTGTTTCCAAACAAAAGGATACAGCTAACAAAATAACTACTACTAGCTTGAAAATAAATTCCAGTACGTTTTTTTAAGGATCAAATGTTATGTCGGCTTACCATAGTCTGATGAAGCACAAAGGCCCAACGTTCCAATTTTCAGTGTGTTTTGTGCATATTGGTTAGGACTTTTTAACCTTCCGAAGTACAATCTTTTAAATCTACATATTCATGGGATTAAAAATTAAATCCTCTGTGTGTAAATTCTATAAAATATTATTTAAAAATCGTTTTTTTTAAAATGTGCAAACGCACATTCATGTGATTGGTCAGTCTTAGCCATCGAGGTGAAATGTAACAGTTACCACCTGACCCGGCAGTTTCTTCATAAGTGGGTTTACTTCTAAATGATTAAATTTTAGATTAAATTTAATAAATGTTATTTAAAAACAAACAGTGACGAGTTAAACTGTGAGCATTAACTTTCAGACACACCCTAACTAATAATGCACTGTCCACATGTAAGCCCCGCCCATTTGTCGTTGAATGCGCTTGTAATCGATTGGCTGACGCCAGAAAAATGCGTTTGTAATTTTTAAATTTTGAAATAAAGCATTTTTTTAAATAACAGATTTAACAGTTTCTAATAAAAACGTTCTATTTATTACCATGAACATTTAAAAGCCAGAGTGTCATATTTCTCTTTATGCTGAAGTATGAGATGATGTCTATACATTTTTTTCAGTAGTTTATTATCAAGGTACATATATTTAAGTGAAAGCAAACACTCGCAGATGAAATTAAAGGTACATGTATGTTTTCAATTATTTTTAACAGAAGCTTTTATCCTAGGTAAATTAAATAGCATCCTTAATACTTATTTGAGGTTCTAACAAAGCACTTCTGTATGTGGATTGAATAAGCCAACATATTGCAATCAAGTAGTAAAAAACTGTGCAGTGAAACAATGTGCAATAATAATGTGAAACTGCGCTGTACTAGGAAGCAATGTCATATGTGCGTGCTTGTGACATCTAGCTAAAATGAAAGACTATAGAAATCTCTCCTTAAAGTGACGGTACAGTCTCTTTCCCTTAACGCCCGATAGGGGGCGCCCTATTACAGTGTAATTGTGCACCTAACCCACAAAACCAGTCACAAGGGTCTGAATAAACTGATGCTTAATAAACAAGATGAACAGTTAAATTGTTAGGATAGGACAATATTTGGCTGAGATTAAAAAAAATATCAAAATAGTCTTGAAAATTACTCGTAACTTAGTATATTGGTGAACTGAAACATGCTAAAAATATTTTGATTAATGTAACACTGTAAAAATGTTTGGAAATTAACAGTGAAAGACTACAGAGGTGTTTGACACTGTGCACCTTTTATATATGTATGTATTTAATAGCTGCTTGTGATGGGCTTTGATGTGATTTCAGTACTGTTGATATATTAGCATTATATCAGTTAATGAAATTATGGTATTTAAATGTAAATTTAAGTTTAAAGTGTAAAACCTGAAAAAAAAATTATAATAAATAGATAAAAAAAACAACTGTAAAATCTAAGATGTTGCTACCGTGTTTTTACAGCAAAATTCTGCCAACCAGCTGCCGCTTTCTTACCATATAGCTTACATATTTCACTGTAGAAATACAGTTATGGTTTTTGGAGGTAAAAATTGTGAATTACCACATAATTTACAGTAAAGGCTCATTTTCAGAAGTCTTTCTATGATATTTGCTGGGTTGCCATGTATGTTATTTTCCCGCATAACTAGGTTTCAAATCTGGCAATATGTGATTATTTTCTTTAAAAAAATTAATTGTCATTTTATTTCTTTGTTTGGGTACTTTTAAATAATTTTTTAATAAAAAATAAATTCATTGATTTTAATTTAAAATATTTTTCTTTATTTTGACACCCCTGGCTTATATATAATATCGGTGCCAGTGCCATAGAAGAGGTTTTTGTGTCTAAATAGTTCCATAAAGATGCTTTAACATCTGAAGAACCTTTTTCATTTAGTGTACTTTATTTGTAAAATTTTCACAAAAGCTTCTTTGTGGCGAAAGAAGGTTCATCAGATTATAAAAAGGTAAGAAAGATATGCTTCTTTAAAGAGCATGACTCCTTTGATTCCAAAAATGGTTCTTCTATGGCATCGCTGTAAAGACCCGTTTAAAGCTCTTCTACTTTTAAGAGTGTATTGTCAATACAAGTCTAACAACTGAACACTGCCAACATATATGAAGCAATTAGACTAACTCAACCCAAACTGAACAACACTATCCTTAAACCAGCCCCATAACCTAGTGACCCATAGGTTGACTCCTAAATCAGTCAGATACTGGATCTCAGGGGTCAGCATCTTCTTGCAGAGCCCTTCATACTGTGGCTCGATGTCGCTCCTCAGGTTGTATCCTAGTATGGAAGCTTTCCCGACAGGCTGCCAGGGCTTCAAATGTCCATCCATGATATCTGCCGCCTCCACCGCTGCTCCACCTTCAATACAGATGTCCTCCATCTCTGCGTTTCTCCTGCGCAGCTCCATCACCTGCTCCTCCATTCGGCTGCGACCGTAGTTGTTCACGAGCGCCCAGAAAGTGTCGTTAAAATGTTGATAAAGCCGCCAGTCGGCTCCGTTCCATTCCCGAGCTCGAGTCCTCAGTTCAGGGCTCAGGGGAGACACAGACGAGACATTTCGAGCGTTGAGTTTAAAAAACAGCAAGTCGTCCATCTCCCAGCACAGAGCATCTTTGAGCAGAATGAGCGACTCCTCGAAGTGGTCTGAAATTAAAACCAGCTGAAAGCGCTTTTCTATGTACTCTATGCTTTCTTGGATTCTCACGTCATCAGCTTCCAAGTTATTCTCGAAGCCGAAGTCGAAAAGCTGTAGATTCTTGAGGTAAAATGCGTTGATTCCCTGTGGGTTGAAGTAGCGGTTTGGTTCATTGAGAAACTCCTCCAATTGGTTTCCTCCAGGGATTCTCCATGTTTGAGGCACGTAGGCTTTGTAGTAGTGAAATGAAGACTCGAAGAGCTCTGCCGGATCTCGCAGGATGGTGAAGAAGAAGGCATCCGCCGGGAGCAGCTTCTCCACTTCGGGAGCATTGAATCGCATGTGGTTGCACACGATGTTATAGCACAGGCCCGGCCGGTAGCTCTTCACTTGGGTTCGGAAGAAGCTCGACGGGTAGAAGAAGTCGTTACGGCCGTCTGGGAGAGCGAACCTCAGCTGGTGCTTTTCTCCGAAGCGTAGGAGAATGTTCATCAGAGTGCTGCTGGCCGTCTTGTGGGTCTTCATGAACATCAGGTCGACTTTAGGCATGCAGGTCACGTCTGCTTTAAGAGTTCGCAGTGAATTGTTGCGGACTTTGAAGTTTGTTGCACAAGGGGCCAGAGAAACACTGAAAAGACAGAAATAAACAGTGTCACGATAACTGAGGTTGTTGATTTGATACATTTTGAAGACTTCAAAGTACATGCGCCCTTAAAAATAAAGGTTTCTCTTTCTCTCTGGAGTGTTACAAGCTGCATAGGTAAGATTAAAGTTTAAAAACCAAACAGATATTCTTTATAATAGTTATGACGCCCTCCGAAAACGACACGCTGTGAAAGTCAAACTACTTTGTTTGTGCTTCCAAAAGAGGACATGACTAGAAATCAGTGTTAAGTTGTGTTTCAACACTGTTCCAGAACAGCTGAACACAAATACTGGAGTGTGTTCAGCACATTTACGGAGGACTGCTTCCTGAAGCTGACAGAGCAGTCTATGCTACAACAAGTAAAACGCATACTTATTTGAATGTAACTAGCTTTTTTACAGTGATCCATGCACAAATATATACCTCACCTTTGTGTAGGGAGGAGGGTTGATGTAGTCAAGCAGTAAAAAGCCATGATGCAAATCACCCCCAAAAACAGCTTTTGTATCAGTCGCTTGCCTCTATTCCCCATTTGATTCTCCTGGATCCTTCAAATCAGATCATACACAGACAAATGAGTTCCCTCTGTCTAAACCTGAGGCGACTTGCATAAACTGCTTAGACTAGTCTTACAAGTCAGCAGGGATGCAGTGAATTCTTTGAATTTACGGGGTTTTTTTACTGTAAGTGGTTGCAATCAATTTATTTTAGCTTTACAATTTAGCTGTAGGATTGGACGTATTGATACATTTACAGTTTCGCTTTCATTTTTTTTCTAGAAATAGAATATTAAATAGAAATTTTGTCACAGTGTTTGATAAAATTCCTAAAAATTAAGTTTATTGTTAAAAATGTATTGATATATCCTGTGTATGCAAAATTAAATTTTAGTCTATTGCGAAAATATTATTTACATGAAAAAGAAAACTGAAATTGAATAGAAAATAAACTACTGTAAAAGTCAGCCTGCTCTGCATTTGATTAAGACTCAATAGCTGTCGACTGACTGCTAGGCAGACTCCTTTTGAACTGTCCTCTGGGTCTTACATGATGTATTTGCTTTCTTGACCCGTTCGGCTATATGAGTATCATGATGCACTGTTGTGTAAACATAGTTTATGAACTAGTTTGATGTATTTGTGTGCACACGTCTCAATCAGTATTTGTACAGAAACAGTGTCTTATACTCTCTGTTTACACACCAAGCAGACGCTCGCAAGTGTTTATGAGAACAACTCCTGTTTCAAAGATTTCACTCCTGCCATCTCCAAATTATAAACCCAGTGTTTACTGTATAAAGTGATGTCAGCGATGCATAAAATATGTGGACAAAAATAACCAAATTTAGATAATATTTTGGTTTATTTTAATATTTCAATTTAGTTGATATATACTGTACCTGCATATATATATATATAAAGAGAGAGAGAGAGAGATTATTGCCATGATAATGTTTTATTTTACTTGATCTTTAGTAGTTTAGTTGTTGTGTTTTTGTCCGTTTTTTTGTAGTTTTTTATGTCTATCAAGTTTTTTTTAATTAATTTCAGTTTTAATTTTAGTACTTTTAATACATCAAGATAAACTAAAAAAACTAGAAGTATCATGTTCCCAAAAAAATATTTCCACAAAACATTATTAATAATAATATGATTTAACTTCAATTATTATTATACTAAAATACATTATACTTAAATACATGTTTTATTTATAATAATATGCTGCTTCACATGAGTTCATATGAGCCTTATGTGAATTTATCACATTGTAAAACTAATACATTATTCTGACAGTTTTCAGCTTGATGTCATGAACGCTGCCTGCACTCTCAGAAATAAAAGTACAAAAACCGTCCCTGAAGGTGGTACCTTTAATACTTTTCTACCTTTTAGGTTCAAATATGTACACTTTAAGTACTGATATGGACCCTTTATGTACAAACATGTACCTTTGAAAAGGTCTCGCCCCAGTGATAGCTTCTGCATCTATATTTCTAAGAATATGCCTACCTGATCAGTCCTTGTTAAAGCAGGATGGCATGATCACATTAATTCCCAAAATAAGTCCACAAATGTCCCACCATGAGCAAAAAGAGCTCAGTCCTGTACTGTATTGATATGATGGAGCTCGTGGGAGCCTGTGTTACTGGTGCTCCCGTTTTCTGAGAATTGGGCGGGACGCTGATGTTTGTAGCTGATAAATGTGTCTGGATCAAGGGACAGGAGAACACACCCATCTGTGATTTAATAAGAACATGAAGAGCTCAAGTTCACTGTTAACCTGTTTCATGTTTTAAAAAATCGTCTGATGTGGGCAATCTTTCTCGGTAATGCACACACACACACCCTGCTCATTTGCTCCCCTACGAAAAGAAGTTTACTCAAGTGCGCTATTAGTATACTTCTTTTAAACTTAAAGTATACATTTGTGTCTACTTTTTAAGTACTTATCAGAAATATATTTTAAATGAAATGCCATTTAAGTATACTTGACTTATAAAAGTACACTTGTGCTACTAGAATCCGTGTTTTCATCGTTATACAGCAGGGGGCGCTAGTACTGTGGAAGCCCGTTCCCGCCACTGAATACAAAATGTAAAAAGTTTATTGCGACTTTTTATCTCACAATTCTTACTTTTCTTCTCAGAATTGCGTGATACAAACTTGCAATTCTGACTTTCTCGCAATTGCGAGTTATAAAGTCTGAATTTTGTATCTCACAATTCTGACTTTATATCACGCAATTCTGACCTTTTTTCCGCAATTGTGACTTTATTATCTCATAATTGCGACTTTGTATCTCGCACTTCTGACTTTATCATGTGCAATTCTGACTTTTTTATTTTGTAATTGTGACTTTGTATCTCACAATTCTATATAATAGAATCTAAATCAAGTAGTGTATATAACAGTATATAAATTAAGCAGTGTATAAATTAATTAAAACGAATTTAAATGAATTATGATTGTTTTTTACACACACACAAATGAATATAAATATTTATGTGTGAATATATATATATACACTATATGTGTGTATATTTATATATGCATAATACAAATATATACATACAGTTAAATATAGGTTAGATAATTTAATATTATTCCAATCTCATTTTGTAAGTGACCTTTCTTTGAATTATTTGACTGCTGGAATGAGAATAGAGGAAAATATCACTTAATATGTGTTTCCTGCTAGCTATATTTGACATCATAAAACTTAATCGCTCTATAACTGGGGTTTGTTTCTTTGAACTAGTTGAACTAGAGAAACATATGTAAACTATCCAAAGCTCGGTTAATCTTCAAGTGGGCAAAACTGTATATTTATTTTCATCAGTTTTATTTAAAGTGTAATAACCCCAAGAAGTCTACATTTATGGTGTTTTTGTATTGTATATGTGTATTTTTCAACCGTCGTCTGCTGCAGTTGCTCGTCTCAGTCTGAAGGGGGCGGAAGTTTGTGTCACTTCCTGATCCGGGGAGGGGAAGCGCGTGCGCTGGGTTATCCTGGGTTTTTATTACGAGCTGCAAATTACAGAGGTAAATCGAACTATTAATTTCGGTTACATTTCATCTTTAACCACATTCGTGCTCGAGGAAAACGGCCGGCCTCGTTATTTGCTGGTGTGTGTTATTTTGCTTTAAGCAGTTGTCTCAACAAAGAAGCTAACAGCTAGTATGCTAATATGGTTGTGTTGTATTGTTATTAAACACAAACATCACCATTTTAGATTTTTTTTAACCCGACCGCTATTTATTTAACATTAGTAGTGGGAATGAGCTGATTTAGGTTGATATATTGAATTAAATAACGAATTAAAGCCGTGAGATGAGATGTTAGCATTGGTTAGCAGCTGTCCTCTGATTTACATTCGACTTCTTTTACTGAATTATCAAAGTCAGCTGAAAAAGTAGATTAAATATGAACCGTATGTAGTATTAAATATTTAAACACGTATTTGCATATAATTTCTCTTTAGAGAGCCCGTATCAGAGGTTGATTTAGCAGTTATTTATTATTTCCAGTCTATTAAAATGTATGTTGCACGCCGTTTAACATATTAAAAGTCATTTTTCTAAGTCTTGTCACTTAATGATCATATATAACCCTGGACCATAGGGTTCTGTTTATTTTAAAGATTTATACGTACATTGATGTATGGATAAGACAATATTTAGCCGTATATAATTATTTAAAAAATCTGGAATCTGAGGGTGCAAATAAGAAAATAAAATATTGACACAATTTTCCTTAAAGTTGTCCAAATTAGGTTCTTAGCTATGCATTTTACTAATCAAAAATTTTATTTTGATATATTTACAGTAGGAAATGTACAAAATGTCTTCATGGAATATGATCTTATTTAATATCCTAATGATTTTTGGCATAAAAGCCAAAATAGTGTATTGCTACAAATATACCTGTGCACAAATTTTAAACTGAGGTGATAATTGCCATACAGAATGATGCTAATTATGACTTTCAGAGATAAATGTGGTTTTCGGACGTTATTCAAATGTTTCGTGGTGGTTTGGAGGCATCAGGCCGTTGTTCCTCGTCTGTCCCTCATATATGTTCATTATAATTGATTGTCCTTGTTTCTAAGTTTTCAGACTGTGTTCCTGGAGGCTCCTATGCTGGCTTTCTTGAACTCGACATGTTCTGCAACCGCCAGAGTTTATAGAGTTGTAAATAGAGGCTTTTAGAAGGACGGACTAGAGTTTGGATGTTCTGAGCGCCTCTGACGCGGAAAACGCTCTATTTCCTCGAAGGCTGCAGGTCCAGCGGGATTCGAACCATGTCGGACGGACGGATCTACGTGGGAAACCTTCCCATGGACGTCCAGGAGAGGGACATTGAGGATCTCTTCTACAAATACGGAAAAATTCGGGATATTGAGCTGAAGAACAACAGAGGCACCATCCCGTTTGCCTTTGTGCGATTTGAGGACCCACGGTGAGTCGCGCGGCCTCCGAGAACACGGACGAGGCTTTTTCACGTGTAGAACGAAAATTAGGAGCACTTTCCTCTCTTCCTCTAGGGATGCGGAGGACGCCGTCTTTGGAAGGAATGGATATGGATTTGGAGACTGTAAGCTGCGTGTGGAATATCCACGATCTTCCGGATCCAAATTTAGTGGACCTGCAGGAGGAGGGCCGCGGGGACGGTTTGGGCCCCCAACGCGCAGATCTGAGTTTCGCGTTATTGTGACGGGTGAGTTAAGAGCTTTAAGGCTAGAATACAATAGAATAAAGGGATTTCAAATATTCTGATAATACTGCTTCAATAAATTATATAACAGGGTTGATATAGTTTAATGAAAGTATAAACATTTTATAGTTAAAATTAAAAATGTTATTTTAAAACTACAACAAAGCAGCAATTCTCATTTGTGTTTAGTTTATCTTGTAGTAAAATAACTAAAACTGAAATAAAAGAGAATAAAGAAATGTATAGACGTATTTAAACGGAAATATTGAAAACGCACAAAAAAATTACTGAAACGTTCCCTAAAATCAAAATGAAAACAGATGATATAAGCATAAAATGTATTTATAATATTAACAAGTTGCAAGGCAATAGTTGTGATTCTCATTTAGTCTTGTAGTAAAATATCTAAAACTGAAATAAAAGTTATTAAAAACTATGCATACATATTTAAAACCAGCAGAAATGGTTAAAACACACAAAAAAAGACAAACTTGTTAACTAAAACAGAAAATATAAGTCAAATTTTATGCAAAATATGAACTAGTTGCCAAGGCAACAGTTCTCATTTTCATTTAGTTGATCTCGTAGTAAAATAAACTGAAAGAGAAGATTTTAAAAGACCTAAAATTACTAAAACGTCTACTAAAATGGAAAATATAAAAGTACAATTTTTGTCAAAATATTAACACAAACTGTATTATTAATACATCAGTGATACTAAAATCAACTCCATTCTAAATAAAGAGTGTTTGTTTTATAAGACGTTTTGATCCTTTTCATTTGATTATGGACAGATTTATTTCAAGCATACTAAATTAATCATATCTCACCAAAATCTCTGGATTAAACGCTCACTTTGTATGGATTTATTTTGCTTTTTTGGAGACATAAACGGCTCAGATTCTTTATAAACATTTTAATGTGTGTTTTGAAGATAAATCATGGGTTAATGAATAAATAATGAAAGATGTACAACAGCAACTAGAGGCACCTATCATACATCTGCAGACATTTTTAGAGTAATGTTGTGTGTCTGGATTTTAAATTTAGACTTCTTATTGTGATGGACAACCTGATATTTGTGAAGCGAAATGTCTGGGCCATGCAGGTGAAAAGTTAATTACATCTAGTTGAGTCTTTTTTCACTTTGACAAGTTCCATTATCTTGTGTAACTTGAGCTAAAGGACATGCAGAGCACACATGATGAATTGCAGACATGTTTGTACTTTTTGTCTGGAGGAAGTTTGAGCACATACTCATTGCAAGGGCGTTGTGGCTGGTTGACAGAATATTGCTATGTGGTTGTTCTAAGTGTTTTTAGCACATTGCTATATGGCTGTCCAGGGTTGTTTGGTGGTCTCTAGGGTATTGTTAAATTATTCTGGGTGGCTCATTATTGGCCCAAGGGTCAATGATGTGATGTTCATTATTTTGTCTGGATCTGTTCAAATTTAATGTATTCAAAATGCATTAAAATGTAGTTCATACATACAGTAACTTATATATATATATATATATATATATAAATCAATATCATCTGTAATATTACATGTTTTAAGAATTGCACGATATGACATTTTATAACTGAAACTAGCCTTTTATTGTCATTAAATGTTATATTTTAAAAGATATTGCTGTCTTAAGTATATTTTACCGTTTTTCCACACTGACTAAAATAATTTAGTGTAGAGTAAATGTCATATGGTGCAACCAACATATAGAAATATGCAGAAAATAAACTTAAGACAGCAATATCTTTTAAAATATAACATTTCATAACAATAAAAGGCTAGTTCACGTTGTAAAATGTAATTTGACTTGATATTGATTAATTATTATAATAGTGATAATAAATATAATAATATA
>JAUMHP010000059.1:16236273-16258132 GCA_032361065.1 Enteromius trimaculatus
GAATAGTAATGTACATGACAAAGTTAATGTATTTATTAATTACTTAATTACTAAAAATGTAATTAAAAATGGAAGGACTAAAATAAAATAAAAGCTACTTCAAAATACTAATAAAAAGAATTATTACAGACACAACCCACATATTGACATGATTTGAGATTCACATTTTTATTACAACAATAATAATTGTAATCTAAATAATTAATTAAATTTAGTAATTGATTTTAATTCACAAACAATAATAATAATTATTATTATTATTTATTCATTTTCAGTTTTTTTAAGGAGAGATCATCTTACCGCAGAAAGAGAAGATATGACTGCTGTCTTCATGCACAAACTTGCGAGTCACGGCCTCCTCCATGATCTGCTTGACCTGAAAGTCCAAAAAGGAAAGCAATATCTGAGAATCTGAAGGTGTTCCGAGCTTGACACTGAGTCATGAACACACTCTCTTACTCACAGCTTGTTTTCTCTGAGTCTCATAATGAGTGTATAGCGTGTGCAGATGGACATATGTGCACTTTCACTCTCTGACGCCTCACCATTCTGATTCTCAAATCATATTCATACGCTGCACTTCAAAACAACACCTGCATGAAGCATTCTGGAGGACGAGCCGTGTTGTCGTTTCGAACCGCAGCTCCTTATTATTTTTATTTTTCCAATATTAGTTAATCTTTTAGTAAGTTTGTGGTGTGGTTTCTTATTTGTATTATTATTATTTTTAACGCATCTAGTTTTTATTTCAGTTTTAGTTGAGAAATGTTGCCATGATAACTATCTGATCGATAAAATTAAAATAATTTTTTATTTTTTTTCCCCCCTACAATGACCCTAACGATTCGGATGATTTTTGAGTGCTTCAATCTGATCTGTGATGCTCAGCAGCACAGGTATATTTGTAGAAATAGACAACAGTACACTACGGGTCAAAATTATGCATTTTTCTTAAATGGCAAAAATCATTCGGATATTAAGAAAAGATCACGTGAATTTCCTACTGTAAATATATCAAAACTTTCCTGATTAGTAATATGCATTGCTAAGAACTTTATTTGAACAACTTTAAAGGAGATTTTCACAATACTCAGATTTTATTGCACCCTTAGATTCTTGTATCTATTCAAATGTTGTCCTCTTCTAACAAACCAGACATCAGTGGAAAGGTTATTCATTCAGCTTTCAGATGTTGCATGAATCAAAAAACTCACCCTTATGACTGGTTTTATGGTCTAGGGTCACATATAAGGATTATCACTTCTAGATTAAAAGCACCAAAAAAGTTATTACGTTTACGTTCATGCATTTGACAGATGCTTATATTCATTGCGTTCGAGGTTCACACTCGATCAGTTCATGCTTTTCCTGAGAATCTGTTGTAAACACAATGCTCTTCTCTCTGAACCACAGAAATGCTCCCATCTGTAGACGATAAATTGTATTTCAGCTTCTTTTCATTACAAGCATTTGATCTGTTCGTCGATTCTCCACAAAAAATGTTGGACTGTTTCCAATAGGTGGCGCTGGTGCTGCAGAAATGACACTTATTAATCATTAATCGCATCCAAAATAAAAGGTTTTGTTTACATAATATATGTGTGTACTGAGTATATATTTTTTTCTTATATTATAGATAAATATATAAATCTAACATATTTCTCTTAAATATACACATGCATGTGTTTGTACATATATACACATAACAAATATACACAGTACACACACACAATATTATGTAAAGAAAACCTTTATTTCGGATGCGAATAATCGTATCGCACTACATTTTTATTTAGAATTTACAATTAACCGCCAAGTTTAATATTTAAATGATTACTTTTGATTAAAAAAAAATTAAATTTAAATTTGATTTATATAGCGATTTATTTATATAAGTTTATTTTTTGAACAATATTATTATTTATATTGTAATATTATTAAAAATAAGTTTTATATTTAATATTCTGCATTATTAGTTATATACTTTATTATTTTACATATTATATATATTTTATTAATATATTTAATAGTTAATTATATTTTAATTAACTACAGTAACTTATTAAGATTAATATAATTATATAATGACTTAATATTTACATATTACTATTATTATACATATTAATACTTATACTGTGTCCCAGAGTATTATCATGTGTTTCTAGCAACAGGACTCAATGTTTTCATTTACATATTCACATATTACTACTATTATACATATTTATGTATTGATACTTATAAAATTATATTGTGTTCCAGAGTATTATCATCATACTTTATTGCAAACAGCACAGATTTGAGATGATTATGCCTTTAATAAGCACTGTAAATGTGAATTATGACTGGGCCAGAGAGGATATAAGAAATACATGTCACAACAACCATGATTTTTACTATTATCTGAGTACAAGCACAGTACGAGAAAAACAATATGACACATCTTCATCACGCTGAGCTCCTTAAGAAAGCAAATGGCTGATGACACTGAAAGGACAGACCAAAATGACCTTGTTTAGACGCTCTTCTTGACAAAACACACAGTGCACGACAGTCTAACGAGCAGATGTGTGCTGAGATATTATCATAATCAGTGTGTGCGTGCGCGCGCGCGTGCCTCTGTGTGTGTGTGTGTGTGTGTGTGTGGCACATTTAGCACCTGCAGCCCCAGTCATTACGATCAGATTTGGTGATCGACAGCTTCTATCGATCATCTGCTCAATAACTGATAAACAATGAGACACGGGCGGAGAATCTCCCACCTCCTTCTTGACGTTGCGCAGCAGCCTCTGACGCGTCTCGGATTCTGTAAACAGACAAACACACAGATGCTCTCTCATCCGAGGCTCATCCCGACGCGCTGTTTTCGGGCAGATTAAAAAAGCTGAAGGTCTCACCTGCCATGGCTGTGGTCCGCGGTTCGTGTGAGCGATGAATGTGCGCAGGATGAAACGCGTCGTCGTGAGTCAGAGCTGCGCGCGCAGGGTGTGGCGTCGAGCGTCAACGCGCCGCAGTCATGAGCGATGTATCGCGCCGATCATCGGAGCGACCCGATCTCTGTCGGGATGCTGTGGTTTAGGAGCGGTTCTCATCTATAGTGCGCTAGGACCAGGGTTGCCAGGTTGTCACATAACCCCCCTCCCCAAATCTGATAATTAAATATTCTCAAAATCAGACTTTAGCACTTCTTTGAGATTATATATTAGGTAATTAGGGCCTTATTTGTATATGTCTCACGTTTTTATGCATGTATATATTTACGCAATTATATATATATATATAAATATATAATATTTTCTATATGCTGTATGTGTCTTTATATATAAATAATAAATATACACAGTACACACAAATGTCTAGTACATAAAAACTTATATTTTGGATGCGATTCATTGAGATATATATTATATTGTAGCCTATTATTATGATTTAATTATGTTTTTATTTAAATAATAATTATACGTTTAATTGTAGATTCTATATTATTTATATGGTTGTTTACTTATAATATATTAATTGTAATTAAGATTTTATTTATATAGCGACCCAGAGCAAGACAAAATATATGACATAAATACATAAACACAGCAAGAAGAATTACAGCAAGTAATTCATGGAATGCTATAAATAAACACAATAAAATCTACTTAAGGATTAGTAGAAAACAGTAGAAAACGTTTTGAGAAGTACATAAAATGCATGTCAGATATGTAAGATATATATATAATTTAAAAATAAAGAAGCATCCCACAGCATACAGTCTGAATGTAGGATTAGACAGCAGACTAGCTGAATTTCTAATTTTTGTTTATGGTCTGAAACTCACTGTTTTCAAACCGGCTCTGCAACTGAGACAGGAGAATGTGGTGACTTTTATTTTGAAATGTGCGCGTGTTTCCGGCGCGCTTCACGCTCACCGCTACAGTCGCACGCGCTTGGCGGGAGTCACTGAAGTTCACAAACTCACTTACCCGTTTCACTTTCACCTGATATTTTATGAATATACTTTTCAGTAAGAGGTGAGTTTATTTTAATCGCTGTTCAATCAGAGCTCAAGTAAAGCTCTTTAGAGAATGGCTGTTGTCTTTGGGGTGCTCTGTGTTTTGAATTAGCTGTGCGGCTAAAGCTACTCAACATCTTTGATTCATTTGAGTTTAATTTAACATGTTTATTTATAAATCCGGTATATTAAAGCTAATTGTTTGTGTGTTATGAGTGGATATGGTTATTACAGTCACAGTTGAGTTAAGGTTACGTTACTTGGCTGTATAAAAAAATTCTTATTTCATAATTGTGTTCAAGACACGACTCAAGTTACTTTCAGGTTAACGTCAGTTGTAATTTACTCCTGTTTTAGTTTTGAGAAAGTATGCATATATTTCTAGACATTGATAATTGTTCTGTCTCTCCATTTGTGGTCGACTTTTATCTTTTCAAGTGTCGAAAGCCTAGTTAATGTGTGTGTAAATGTAAATATAGGCTATAATTAAATCCAATTATATAATAAATCTAAGTTTAAAAAAATATTATATATAATGGTAAAAAAATATATAAATATTTTGTTGACATGAGTGGATGAAGGATTTCTATAGCTATATATATATATATAATTTATCATTTATTATTAACTATATATTTAATTTAAAATATATTTTTATATTACAATAAATTATAAATATATATTTTTAATATAATATATTTGTGTTGTTCTCTCTCCAGGTGGTTTGTAGTTCCCAGTGATCATGCCATCCAGTCTGGGCTCCAGCAGTCCAGCTGCCGTTCTTCAGGAGGCTTTGGAAAGCTCCAGCCGTTTGATTGACCGGCATCTGCAGGAGGATCGCTGTTTCCCAGACCTGTCAGAGCTCCTCAATGTCCCGTCACACAGTAAGAGATACCGTCCTAGCCGTTGCTGAGACCTGCTTATTGAGAATAAAACACGCTCATGTGCTTGTATCTGGTGTTTGGCAGATATGCCTTCGCTCTCGGGCGTGTCGGACATGGATTACCCTCTGCAGGGCCCGGGGCTGATCAGCGTGCCGAGTCTTCCTGAGCTCAGCGCCATCCGCAGGGTTCCTCTGCCACCGGAGCTTGTCGAGCAGTTCGGTCGTATCCTACCACGCAGATGCTCGCAGAGTGTCGTGTAGAATTAATCCACTAAGTTGTTTGCAGTGCCTTAATTGCCCCTTTTGACCAGATATGCAGTGCAATTGCATGATGGGAGTCTTTCCTGAAATCTCCAGAGCGTGGCTCACCATCGATAATGACATTTTTATGTGGAATTATGAGGATGGGTGAGTATCGACACATTAGCTGTGGCACTTACTATGATTTTTATTTTAAATAGTTTTACCTTTAACATGTGATATAGCTGTTTGTGCATGTGAATGATTTTATGAAGTGAGAAAAATGTGTGAACTTTAAATCAAACACATGTTTATTCGCTTCTTCAGGAGTGATGTGGCATATTTTGACGGGCTCAGTGAAACTATACTGTCAGTTGGACTGGTCAAACCTAAGCCAGGTTAGTTTAATTTTCTGAGGTGCACTATTTAGTGTTCACTTTGACTTGGGTGGTCTTAGTTGTTACAGGGTTTTTTAAAATTAATGAAACCGAAATTATACACCTGAACTGAAATGTGCAAACACTTTCAGGAGAATATTAAAGCACAAAAGTTTGCTTGTAGAAAAACAGGAGACAAAAATACACGAGTTAACATCAGAAACAAAAGACATTGTATTTATTTTGCATTACAATATTTCTTTTGCTTGTTTGCTTTTTATACTGTACTCATTATATTTATTATTTATATGTAAATACATAAGTATTTATATATTGCAGAAGTTCGTGTATTAAATAATTTGATATATAATGTAAATTATATGAATCTAAATATGTACATGTAAACACCTGAAAAGTTTTTTTTTTTTTATATATATATATACTGTGTGTTTGTATTTATATGTACATAATATACAAAGTACACACACAATATAAACAAACTTATTTGAATATATATATATATTTTTGTGTGTGTGTGTATAAATATTTACATTGGTATGTTTATATAATATTATTATTCATGTATTAGTGCATTTTTTTAAAAAATATTTTATGTATAGAAATTATAACTGATTTTAAAAATGCTATAATGATAATTTAAAAACATTTTATTAAAAAGAAAAACATAAAAATGGTTGAGTAATAATTGTAAAAAATGTGACTGATTCTTAAAAATATTTGAGGATATTTTGAGAAAAATAAAGGAGTAAGTGAGTCTACGTCAACCAACTACTTCTGTTTGTAACAGGTATTTTCCAGCCTCACATCCACTTCCTGTTAGTGTTGGCCACACCGGTGGATGTTGTGATCCTGGGCTTGAGCTTCCCAAAAGCCCACACAGGTGAGTGTCACGTTCAGATGTGATCGAATCAACGCGTGCGTGAGGATTGATTCTCAGTCTGCGTTTGTGTGTCTCAGGCCTGAACGACAGCATGTCAGGAGCCATGCAGCTGCTGCCAGATCCTCTCTACTCCATCCCCACGGATAACACCTATCTGCTGGCCATCACCTCCACGGACGTGGGCCGCATCTTCATGGCGGGAAAAGACGGCTGTCTGTACGAGATCGCCTACCAGGCCGAAGCGGGCTGGTTCAGTCAGCGCTGCAGGAAGATCAACCACTCCAAGAGCAGCCTGTCCTTCCTCATCCCTTCACTGCTGCAGTTCTCCTTCTCTGAGGACGGTGAGAGGCATTCAGGAAAACAATATCTCGATTTTCTGGCATGTAATCGATAACAATAATTGTAAAGACGAGTGTGTTGTTATGCTATCTTAAGGACTCCTAAAGTTTCTGATGTTCTGCGTGATGGTGATAGAAATGAAACGTTTTCAATGTCTGAATTTATTTTTGCCTTTTATGGGCGTTTTACCTTTTGTAAAGTAAAGATGTGCGTTATCTTTTGAGTCAAATTCTTACATTTAATCAGTCAAAATCTAAATAATTAGACATCTGGGCTGTTGCCAAGCAAATGAAATCAGTATCAACAAAACTCGTCTTAGCATTGCAGAGGAAACACAGAAGCTGGATGTATTTACACACTGCTAAATGAGAAACTTAATGCATTTAAATGGTGTTTTGATATATTATTATTACTATTATATGTCTGCTATTTGAAACTATTTACAAAATTAAAAAGACACTTTGAATTTGAAGTAAAACCACCAGTAGGTGGCAGCAAGTTACTGTTAATAAGTGACTCATTTAAACAGTTGATTAATTTAGGAATGAAACACTGTCATGTTGCTCAGAGATGATGTCAAATAGCACATCATTAAAACAGTTACTATTGTAGATGATATGTATTACACACCCATATGTTGTAAGCCCAGCTGAATGTCTCACTTGAAATCTTGTGGTTTCTTTCAGATCCGGTTGTACAAATAGCTGCCGATAATTCAAGGAACATTTTGTACACTCGTTCAGAGAAGGGTGTCCTGCAGGTGGGTGTCTGGACGCTGAACCAGAGACTGGTGTTTGTGGAGTTTGATGGGTTTTAATGTGATGTTTGTGTGTCAGGTGTATGATCTCGGCGCTGATGGGCAGGGAATGAGTCGAGTCGCTGCCATGTCTCAGAGCTCCATCGTCTCAGCGGCTGGAAACATCGCCAGGTACTGCTTCGTTTTCTGTGCACCTGCAGAAAATAGGTTTAGGCTGATAAGATGAGTAACCTTTTGATATTACAATATCTCTCAATATGTGCTGTATTTAGATTTTCAATAACTGAAATAAATAAAGTATTAATTTGCTTTTATTTGGCTTTTTTTTTTTTTGTAATAAATAAATTATCATTAATAATAGTATTGTTTTATTCTAAAAAGTCATTTTGTTTAATGCATGTAAAATTCAGTCTTTTTAAAAATTACGTTATTTTTAGTACATATATTTTTATTATAAAACATATATTATCATTAATAAAATAAGCTATCATTAACTTAAAAAAATAATTAGGAAGGTAATATTGGTCAGTGCTCATATGGTCACCAATATATTGTTTAAATTCATAATAAAATTTATTATATTAACAATTATATTAATTTTAAAAATAGCATTATCTTTAATGAAAAAATTAATTTAAATGAACACATTATGCACTCCTGGTTTTTTATAGTAAAAAAAACCCTTTATTTTATCATGAAAATGTTATTAGTAATAAATCCCATCAAGAGGCCTTCTTTTATTAATAATAAATCTTTAAATTTTAAATGGAGTTTCCAGTGTAATGCATTTTTCTTCTCGCGTCATGCATGTCTTTGCCTGTTTTTCAGGACGATTGACCGCTCCGTGTTCAAACCCATCGTTCAGATCGCAGTCATCGATCGCTCAGAGTCGTCAGACTGTCAGCTGCTGGCCGTCACTCATGCTGGTATGATTTAGAAATGGACACTCCAATGAATCCTGGGTCTGTGAGTCCTCTGAGTTGTTTCTGTGTGTCGTTCAGGTGTGCGTCTTTACTTCAGCACTATCCCCTTTGCTCCTCCAAACTCCAAACACCTCTCCGCTCGGCCCGGCATCCTGGCGCTGGTTCATGTGCGTCTGCCGCCCGGCTTCTCTGCATCCTCCACCCTCCAGAAACCGGCCAAAATTCACAAGGCTCTCTACAGTAAAGGAGTTCTGCTGATGGCTGCGTCTGAGGCAGAAGACAGCGACGTTCTGTGGTGCATCAACCATGATTCCTTCCCCTTTAAAAAGCCCCTCATGGAAGCTCAGGTTAAAGATCTTATTTCCTCTACCGCTCTGGCTGCTCGTTTGTTTATTGTTTAGTTTCCACCATGGAATAAAATAAAATAAAAATACATAATTACTTTTTTATCTGAATTCTCAGAATAGAGTTTATATTCTATAGTTCACACAGTTTATGAAACTGTATTTCTTGGAATTTGTCCAGTTTTAAATGAATCTATCAAAGTACATGAACATCAATTACAGAACTGATCTGACAATCATTTTGAGTATTTTGAGGTCTTCATGGCAAACAGTCAAAATAAGTGTTTGGTTTCACTTGAAATTGTAACAAATATATTATTATTGTACAGTAGAATATGTCTCAATCTAATAGTAATTCTAATAATAATTGTTGTAAAAAAAAAAAAAATCACACGTTTTTTCATTCATGTTTTTAATTTTAACAGCAAACATCTGTTATGCAGCACTTTGCTTGCCAGAAAATTGAAGGGTTTGTCTAATTGTGAAAGGTGATTTTCTTTTGTTCATTTAATTGCCAGTAAAATGTAAATACTTAACGCAAAATTTCTGGAGAAGGGAAAAAATCATAGTTTCATAAAAATACAATTTTAATGATCAGTTGAATAATTTTTCATTTAGCATTTAAATTTAATTAGACATGCTTAAAATTGAAATTGTAATTAAACAATTATAATGAAATTTTGTAAAAAAAAAAAAAATTGTGGGAGAAAAACTTTTTTTTGTTTATTTAAATTTTAATAAATTGCTATATTGTGTAACTTTCCTGATTTGAATTAATTAGACATAGTTTTTGATTACTAAAATTCAATTAGTCCATTACAGTAAAAAAAATAATAATGGGGGTTAAAAAATCATTTAGAAAAATATACTACTGAAATTAGGTAAAAATAGATTAGTTACAATCACCAGTTTCTTTTTATTCTGTGTTAGAAACTAAAAACAGGGTTGTGAGAATTAAACTCAGAATTCAGAGAAAAAATGTGAGGACTGCGAGGGGAAAACTTCTGAATTTATCATTTTGAATTTCTATGTTGCAGGAACAAATCATTTGCATTTGACTTGTTAATTGTTCTGTTCTGTGGCAGTAACAGGCTGTTACAGTTAATCATGACGACACACACTGATGTCTGTGTTTATTTGGCTTGTCGTCCAGATGACGGTGAATGTTGACGGTCACTCGTGGGCTCTGTGTTCCATCGAGGAGACCAGATCTCCCAGAATCCTCACTCCGCTCAATAAAGAGCTCATTCCGCTCACGGACTCTCCTCTAGTCGTTCAGCAGCACAGCGTCCCGCCGCAGAAGTTTGTTCTCCTGTCCGCTCAGGTATGATCGGGCCTCTGGTGGTGATGTTCTCCGTGTTGTTCTCGTCTCACGGTGTGTTCTCCCGTCTTCAGGGGAGTCACATCTTCCACAAGCTGCGTCCGGTGGATCAGCTGCGCCACCTGCTGGTGAGCAGCGCCGGAGGAGAGAGCGAGGACATCGAGAGGTTCTTCAAGCTCCACGGGGTGAGTGACCGTTCAGACACTTTAGTGTGTGTGGGGGTTTTTCTTTTTCTTTTTTTTGATAAATATTCCAGCCAAAAATCATAAAAAATGTTATATCTTATCACAAGTTAGTGCTGTGTGATAATTAAATAACGATAATTATCACAATATAATTTTCCTCAATAAAACATTATGAAGAATTTGATAAAGGTTTATATAATGTTTATGTGCCTATGCTAACATTTTTACAGATGTTTCTGATTTTGATAATGAACAAAAATGTCAAATGCAAAAAAGTTATATTATTATTATTTATTTATTATTAATCTGATCAGACCACCCAAACCTGTTTCTTAATTTGAAACAATATCATTAATTAGAACATTCAGAAACTAAGAAATAACATTTTTCTCTTTAGATATTTATTTTTTTATGGTAATTAATGGTGAGGTTTCTATAATCTTCACTTTGGAGCAAAAACCTGGCTGAATTAATAATTATTGATATTGAGTAATATGATTTATTCAGTATTTATTAATCTTAGTTAATGTGGCTAATATTAGTGTTTACTAATGAATTATTAAAATCACACATTAGTTGATGCACTGGGAACTAACATACACTAACAATGAATTATTGTATTTTATGAATTAATAAACTAATTAACAAAGATGAATAAATACAGTAACGAATGTATAGTTCATTGTTTATGTTAATACATTTAACTAATGTTATCAAATGACAGCTTATTGTAAATTGTTACTGGAAGTTTTGTATAATTGTATAAGATTTTAATTGGTGCATGCTTTTTGATAAATAAAAAGGAAATCCAGAGTCCAGAAAAATTAAATGGGAAAACATAGAATTTGGGAAAAAATAGACTTAAAATACACCTGTGTTCCTGTTCAGGAGGGTCAGGCGTGTGCCACGGCGCTGATCTTGGCCTGTTCCTCAGCAGCCTGTGATCGAGAGGTTTCTGTGTGGGCCGCACGAGCCTTCTTCAGGTCAGATATAACGCTACATGATTGTTCTTTCCCAAGCTTCTCATGCTATTTGTTGCTCTGAAATGGCTTAAAGGGTCTTTTTTATAGTTAGAGGAACCATCTTTTCATTCAGTCATTGTAGCCAAATAGTTTCAAAATGTGTTATGAATCAAATGTATATATATATAAAAAAAAAAAAAAAATTAAAATGCAATTCAATTTTAAATCAGTGTTTTTCAAGTCTGTACATTTTAATTTATAAATATATATCTTTTTTAATTCTTCTATAAACAGCTTTTGTATAACATACATTTTTAATATGATAATAATAATTATTATATTAAACATGTTTACAGCCAGAGGCTGCTATGATTTATTTATTTTTGTGTTAATTTTTATAGTTATTTTCTTAAATTAATTAAATTAAATGGGCAATTTTAACCGATTAACTCTAATGAAACCCTAATAAAATACATTTTATCCATTTGGCAGATGCTTTCATCCACAGCAATGTTGTCACTTATATAATGCCATTAATGTCAAGCATGAGAGGTTTGGGTGCTCAGGTTTATTTAAATAGCACATTTCTCGCACAATTTTCCTTTCACCTTAAAATATTGTTGTATTTTATTATATAAATGTATTATGTTTAATAAATGTATATATTTATTAAAAAGTGTTTTGTTTTTTTTTATTGTGTGGTGGCATTTTAGTTAATTATTTTTAGTAATTTTTGTTTTTGATAAGTTGCGCAGCCTTATGTCTGCAGTTTTGACATCATTAATAGAGAAGGTATTTTTACGCAGGTATGGTGGAGAGGCTCAGATGCGTTTCCCATCTGCCATTTCTGCCCCCAGTAACGTCGGCCCGCTTTTCAGCTCGCCCGTACCAGGTGACTAACATCTCAAGCCGCCACACTGATCATGTTTTAACCATTAACTATGTCCAATCAGTAGCAGCTGGTTGTTCATGTGTCATTGTCGACTAATGTCTAATCTGTAGTCTGCTGTGATTGTAGGATCCCCAATGTTTGTCGGCAGCCCCCTACAAAACCCCAGTTTTCTCGCCACACCGGCGCCAGGTATAAACACCCCTCAGCCCAGAGACCGCCTCGCTGATCTGTGTCTACTGGGATAGCCGATCTCACAGCAATAGTGCATCCAAAAATCAACATTTACTCACCCTCAGGCCATCCAAGATTAGGATGAGTTTGTTTCTTTATCAGATTTGGAGAAATGCAGCGTTACCTCACTTACTCACCAATGGATTCCGTCAGAATGAGTCCAAACAGCTGACAAAAACAATCATCCACAGCTCTCATCAGTTAACATCTGGAGAAGAAACAAATCCAGCCCTGAGATTTTTTATAATCCATGATCTGAATCAGGAGAGAAATCTGCACAGATCAAGCCAAAACATTGGATTTTGATTTTGATGTTTTTATTGGCTGTTTGGACTCTTTTTCTGACGGCACCCATTCACTGCTGAGCAAGTGATGCAATGCTACATTTCTCCAAATCTGATGAACAAACTTATTTTAGAGACCCTGAGGAGTGAGTAAATGTGCAGCAAATGTTCATCTTTCTAAACAAGTAATTAAATTTCTGTATTTTAGGGGTGTTAAAAATAATCGATGCGGATGATTCTGAATCAGTGCAGAAATGGATCATAATCGATTATAGCCTACTGACATCACGCTTGGATCAGCTAGTGTTAAAACAAGCACCCAATATTTTTTAAATCCAAGATCTAGCCACATTTTTAAAAATAAATAAATAAATAAATACAAGTAGTATGGGGAAAAAATGTTCTTTCTGTTGTCTCTTTCCTGTTACTTTGCATGTTTTTATAAATATAGATTTTTTTTATTAATAATATTAATAATCAGATCTTGATTGCTTTGTCCCGTCTTATTTCATGCTTGAATATTGAAAGTGAGTGTTGCACAAGTGTTGTTTTATGATTGTGTTTTGTGCTGTTGTTTGTAAATACTCGTCTGGACTCATTAGGCATGTTCCCGCCGAGCATGTCCACACCTTACATCCCAGCGACTCCCATGAGTCCGAGCGGTGCAGCCATCACAGCGATGTCATCTGGGCCCGAGGTCATCTTCTCTGGAAAACACAACGGCATCAGTATCTACTTCACACGTATACTGGGGTCAGTCAGCGTCACGCTTCCATACAGACAAGATACAATTAATACGCAGTTGATAATATCGATACACACACATGCATGTAAAAAAATAAGTTGTTTATATTTTAAATTTATATTCATGTAATTTATATTATATTTAAATATACATGTACATATATATGTGTGTGTGTGTGTGTGTATATATATATATATATATATATATATATATTGTATGTGTATGTATATAGGCTATACATAATAAAAATACACAGCATACACACATTATATAATTAAAAACTTTTATTTTGGATGTGATTAATCGTTTGACAGCACTACATTTTTTTTATATAACATACATAATATTAATAATATATAATAATATACATATATTTTTAAATATATACATACGTGTGTATTTATATATACATAATTAGACACACATAGTATTTAAGCAAACTTAAACCATTTATTGTAGTTAATGGATTTGCAACCCTGCTTGTAACAGCTGGATAAAGGTTTATTTTGACTGTTTCTTTGCACTTATTTTTTTTTATGTTGATGCTCTTAAAACAGGAACATCTGGGATGGGAGTCTTTCGATGGAGACCATCATAACCAAAGGCAGTCAGACTGTGGCTATTGTGAGTAATGCCAGATGTTTTTATTTATTGTTTAGAGTAATGTTTTTTTGTTTTCATCTTTTTATTTTATAATAACAGCTTTTTGAGCATTTTTACAATAATGCTTAAGTTATTTTTGTTTATTTTTATGAAGCAAAGATTTTGAAGCATTTAAAATGTTTTTGTTTATATATATTTGTTTTCTGCATCATTGTAGATCTTGAAGCATTTTACAGTAATGCATTATTTTGACTCTTTGATGCGACATACCTGAAATCTGATCCAGCACTATTCTGTGTTTTGTGTGCTGATGATGCGCTTTGGTTTTAGTTGGAGAGTACGGCCAGTTCATCTGATCTGGAGGTCATCCTGATGGAGCTTCAGGGTTTGAAGGAATTCTTGGACAAAAACTCCCAGTTCAGTCCAAATTCTCTGGGTGTGGGGAAGTAGGTGCCCTTTAGATCCTCTCGTGGTCATCTTGTTGTAATACACTGACTTTTCTAACTCTCTTGACCTTTTCAGTTTCAGCTCCACAGCAGATCTATTATCTATTAAAAAAATCAAACATACTTATTTCTTTAGTTTGTTTTTATTAAATTTTTTATGTAATATATTTTTAATAACAAAAAAAGCTAACTTATTTTTTAATTCATGCATTTATTTATTTAGTTTGTTTATTCGTGTACTAATTTTCAGATATACAGTAGTCAGCATTTGAGGTGGATGAGTTAACCAAAGTTGTCTTAAGACAAGAACACATTTTGGTTTTAGGACAACTTTGATCTTCAAATGTTGACTAATAGTTATTTATTAATTGTTTTTAATTAGTTTTCTTTTAAATACATTTAAAACATTAAAAAGTATTTAAATAAGATAATTATTAAAAATAGATTTGTTTATAAATAAAACATTTTATTTATTTAGTATTTGCTGTATTTACTATTTTAAATCTTTCAGTCATATATATATTTGCATGTAGTTTGTGTAAAAAAAAAAGTAATATACTTAATATATTAATAAAAATATACAGGATTTTCTTTTTTTCAATATCTATGTTTCATATTTATATATTTAGTGTTCAACTTTTTTACTAATTTTCAGTTATGTACTTTTAACTTCAAATGATGAAAAGTCAAATTCTATAAAATGAATTAGTTTTTGGTTGAAATTTATTATAATTCTTTATTTAAAAACTAAAAATTTTGAAATACTTTTGATCTTCAATTTCTATTTCTATTTTGTTCCTTAATTTCATGAACAATTATTTTATTACTTAAAATTAAAATACGTAACCATAACTGACTCACTTGACCACCTCAGTTTCAGCTCGCCAGCAAACCTACAGCAAAGGCTTCTGGGATTCATGCGTCCCGATGGCTCCAGCTCTCAGCAGGTTCAGCAGGAGCTCCAGAGGAAGTACCACAGTGAGTTTCTCTCTGTCTGTGTGTGTCTGTGACGCGTTAGTCAGGTGTTCACAGTCTTCTCCGCTCTGTTCCTCAGCGGAGGCTCAAGCGTATGAGAAAGCGTCTCTGCAGGCCATGCAGCAGCTGGTTCATCGCTCCTATCAGACGCTGGCGCTCTGGAAGCTTCTGTGTGACCATCAGTTCAGCCTCATCATCTCAGAGATGCCCAAAGTACGACCCATCTCTCTGTTACCTGCTGTGCTTGCTCAAATATGAGCAGTAGTGATGTAGCGATGGTAGCAGTGTCGTCATATCACAATAATTTAACTTCAAAATGTATAAAATGCTCAATTCTTCATTCGCCTTTTTAAAAATATGGTATTGTGGGCTTCATATCATGAGATTCTGATATCATTAAACCCCTGATGAACAGTCTAGTGTCTGATTGTGGATGCTCAGAGATTCATGTGGTTTCCTCTCTGTCAGGAGTTTCAGGATCAGATTAAGGCTGTGAGTTTTAAGGATGTGGTTGTTTCTGGACGGGAGCTGAGCGGCGCTCTCATCACGGCCCTCATTAACGTGTATATTAAAGACAGCGCGTCTGTGGACACGGTCAGCGCTCACCTCAGAGACCTCTGCCCTCTGCTGTACAGCAGCGACGACAGCATCTGCTCAAAGGTACCTGTGAGACTGCAGTCAGACCACACAAAACAAGCTGAGAAAATACCTTTTAAAAATGTTTTATTTTTAGTTTTCTTTTGTATACTATTTTCAGTTTTAGTATTTTATTAGTATTTAGTTTTGTTGTATTTAATTACATTTTTGTAATTTATTTAGTGTAGCTTTATTTAGTGTGTTTCTGTTTATTTAGTTTTAATGTAAATTATTTAATTTATTTTAGTTTTTAATTGTTAAATGTCTTTAGCGACTATTACATTTTTAGAAAAAAAATACTTGTCCTGTTTTTATTATTATTATTACTATTATTTAGCTTGATTATTTTATTTTTTTCATTAATTTTGTTAGGTTTTTCATTTTTAAATGTGTTTTATTTTGTTGTAGTTATAATTTTTTTTATATATTTATTTTTTTTTAAAACTTTGTTTGTGGATTTTTAATGTATTTACTGTAGCTTTTGAGTAACTTTTTAATTTACTATTGATTATTAATTTTATTGTAAAAGTAAAATAACTTTTTTTTTTTTTTTTTTTGTTATTCCTTAACTATTGTGACAATAATTTTTTGTAACTTAATGAAATATTTTTATTTTATGAAATGACACTTCAGAATCAGGTTTTGCTGTGTATATGTGACCAAGTCAGTACGAGCTGAATGTCTTAGTGTTTTATAACCCAGAAGCCGTCGAGGATCAGGATGTCATCAGATCTCTTTCCTCCTCACAGGCCAATGAGCTGCTGCAGGGCTCCAGACAAATCCAGAACAAGCTGGAGAAGGAGCGAACGCTGAAGGAGTCCCTGCGTCTCTATCAGCAGATCAGTCATCACACAGACCTGCCCCTCGTCTGCTCACAGTACCGGCAGGGTGAGAGCATTCCCCTGCTTTTATCAGTATATAACAATCATGTATTTTTTTTTATATACATATATATATTTTGCACATGGCACATTTTTCCCTCTTGATGCCGTTTGCACTATTATGGTCATTGGCCATACATTTGTGACTCTGGAGCACAAAGGCAGTCATAGCAGTAGCCAAAAATGCATTGTATGGGTCAAAATGATCTATTTATGCCAAAAATATTAGGATAATAAGTAAAATCATGGTCTGTGAAGATATTTTGCAAATAAATCTGCACGATAAATAACAATCAAGCTGAATCTAATCCCGCTCTGTCCATGTCCAGTGCGTTTCTATGAGGGAGTGGTGGAGCTTTGTCTCACAGCTGCTGATAAAAAAGACCATCAGAAACTGGGACTGCACTTCTACAGGAACGGAGAGCCGGAGGAGGACGCCAGCGGTCAGCAGGCCTTCCAGGAGCGGTCAGTTCACGCTTGCACGTTTCTTACAGGACCCTGAGGTGCTCGTGTTTGATCCGCTGGTTTCAATCAGGCTGTAAACCTTGCTTTCTTCCAGACTCTCCTGTTATAAATGCATCTCGGACACCATGCAGGAGCTTTTGAACCAGAGCAAAGCAGCCCCTCAGTCTCCCAGCGTCCCTAAACAACCCGGACCCCCTGTCATGACCTCTGACCCCAACATGCTGAGCAATGAAGACGCAGCCGCTCATGTGAGTCACAAACCGCCTGCTAGAGCCTCATACACTTCAATCTGAACCTGTTATTAATATCACCTCCTAATGTTTTGAATTTGCTTTTATTTTTATCATTTCAGTGTTTAGTTTTAGTTATGTACCTGTCACTTTGTTTAATATTTCTAATTCCCTTGAATAGTTTTTTTTTTTTTTTTTTCTTCATGGACCTAAGTTAACTTCCGGTCTGTGTTTTAGCGCTCTGGTTAGTGTCGCAGCTAATGATGAGTAATGAAGTTCATTTTAATATTCCAGCTTTCAGTTTTTTGGTTAGTTTCCAATACAACATTTCTAATATTTTCCTGTAATATTTATATTTTAATTGTTTTATTAATTTGCAATTATCTTTACTTTTCATTAATTCAAATTTAATTTGTTTTAATTCAGTTAGTTGCTATGGGAACATTTCTAATGTTTATGTTTATACTTGTTTTTATTATTATTTTTATTTATTTTTTCAATTATAAAAAATATTTAGTTTTATTTTAGTTGTTTTAGTACTTCATTTTTTTTTTCATTTAGTTTCCAAGGCAATATTTGATTTTGTTTTAATATTTCTATATTAATGTACCTCATTCATTAATTTCAGTTTTTAGAAATGTTAGTACTTTAGAACGTTATTACATTTATTTTTGGTTATTTCTAATGTTATCCTGCAATACTTTATATTTTTTATTATTTAGTAATATTTTTTTTATTAAGTCTTCAAATGAAATTAGTTTTATTTCAGTTAGTCGCCAAGGCAGCGTTTTTAGTGCTCATGTTTCCTATATTTATATTTTTAATTTCACCTAACAGAAGTTTAGTATTGGTTTAAGTCATGGGTTAGTTAAGGATGTTGTGTGACTGGTTCTTCCTTCAGTTCGAGCAGATGCTGGGTCTCGCTCAGAGATCTCAGGACGAGCTCTTCCACATCGCTCTCTATAACTGGCTCATTCAGGCCGATCTCACAGACAAACTCCTGGAGGTACAAATGATCACAAACACACTTACTCGGCGTAGCTTACAGTCTCTCTGCTCGAAGTGTTGAGGACATTTTCTCTGCTCCAGGTGAACTCGCCGTACCTGGAGGATCATCTGATGCACATGATCAAACAGAACCAGAGTAAAGTGCGTAACATGGACCTTCTGTGGCGATATTACGAGAAGAACAGAAGCTTTGGTAAAGCAGCACACGTTCTGGCTCGGCTGGCTGACATGCACAGGTATAATGCTGGTTAGCCCCGCCCACTGAGATCTGATTGGTTCAAATCACTTAGTAGGGCCCTATAATTGCTGTAATGCAGACAGAATCACTGAATCCAGTCATAAATACAGAACTTACAGTTTAACATAAAATGTTACAGAATTTGCCAAAGTTTAACTTGAAGATATTGTGGCAGAAAATAGTGATTTCATAGGTCCCTAATTTCGTTCCCGCTCCTTTACATGGATTTGAGCCCTTATATATTCAACGTTTTGCCTCCATCTGGTGTCAAATGCAGGCGATGTGATGGTTTGTGTTGGTTTTGTGTGCAGCACGGAGATCTCTCTGAAGCAGCGTTTAGAGTACATCTCCAGAGCCATCCTCTCCGCCAAGAGCTCGTCCTGTGTCTCTTCACTTGGAGCCGACGGAGAGTTTCTCCACGAGCTGGAGGAGAAGATGGAGGTACTGTGACCTTCACTCAGTGAACGAGCCTTAGCATGATTTTTGTCATGCCAACTAAGTTATGTAGTAAAATTACTAAAAATAAAACTGCATTAATTACGAAAATGGCATCTGAAAATTTTGTATAAAAATAAAATGACCTAAACTAAAGTTAAAATGAGTAACACTGGTGGTGCACTGGCTCTGCTTGCTATGTAAATGAACACAGTGCCATGCTTTACTCTGTAAAGTATGTATTAATTTAATGCAATTTGATAACTCCACCAAACGTTTTATTTTGCTGTCTCGTGTGCAGGTGGTGCGGATTCAGGTGCAGATCCAGGAGACCCTCCGCAGACAGTATTCCCAGCATCCCTCAGTGCAGGGAGCTATTACACAACTGGACGCCGAGCTCATGGACATTACCAAGGTAAAGGGAGACGTTCAAGTTACATGCATTAAATGCACTTCCTGGTCTGCTTTCATAATAGGGCTGTCAAAAGAATTTGAATATTATTTGAATTTAAAATAAAAATCCATATTCAAATGAAAAAACATTGCATTTGAATTTTAGGCGCGTGTCAGACAGCCTTATAAGTGTTGCACGAATTGCAATAATTTTTTTCCCCTCTAAATAAAATGATACCTTAAATTTTTTTTAAAATAAGTGCACTGTTCGAATGTATTTTTGACAGCCCTGTGTTCGTCTCTCTGTAGCTGTACGGGGAGTTTGCAGATCATTTTCGGCTGTCGGAGTGTAGGCTGGCCATCATTCACTGCGCGGGACACTCGGACCCTATCCTGGTGCACTCGCTGTGGCAGGAGATCATCGAGAAGGGTGAAGCTTCCTCTAAAGATGCCTTCCTCTTCCTGTGTGTCGCTGTGTCTGACGCCTCTGTTGTGTTTCAGAGCTGAGCGACAGCGTGGCCATGAGCCCGGCGGACCGTATGACCGCTCTGAGCCTGAAGCTCGTGACCCTCGGGAAGCTGTACGCCGGAACACCTCGATACTTCCCGTTAGGTACCGCCCTATATAACACGTATACTGTAGGATTTCAGCGTCTGTCGTCTCGCTCTAAATACATATGAACATTTTACCATTTCATTTGAATTAAACTAGTAACTTAACAGAAATGTAAAGGTATTTATCACGGCGACTCGTCAAAATAAAAGACATTGTGCCAGAAATGGATTACTATTGTTCAGTAGAATGTACATCGTCTACTACTACTGAGACCAAACAAACACTTTTAGAGTATAGTAACTTCTTCCATGTTTTTATTTTAATAGTAAATCCCATTTGTTTTGGCAAAAAA
The DNA here is from genome assembly GCA_032361065.1 of Enteromius trimaculatus. Lineage (NCBI taxonomy): Eukaryota > Metazoa > Chordata > Actinopteri > Cypriniformes > Cyprinidae > Enteromius > Enteromius trimaculatus. Next base: position 16,256,872 of record JAUMHP010000059.1, read on the forward strand.
TAAAGATTGTTTAATTTTCATTTATTAAAATAAATGAAATTAATGTTTTATGTTTTCGTTTGATAACTATAACGTTTAAATACATTTAAAGAAATTTCTGAGGGGATAAAAAAGAAAAATATTTCATAATTCAATTTTAGTAATAAGTTTACACTGAAATAATTTGGCATGCTAAAACAGAATTTGATAACAATAAAACACATGGTGAGAAAAAATAAAACATAACCAAACCTAGCCAACGTTTTTATAAGTTGATGTGAAATTGGTATAAGCTACATGATTTTAATTAGACATGCTTTTTGATTAATAAAATTCAATTTAAACATTGAAAAGGAGTCATGAAAAAATTCAATGGAATTTTGGATCAAATAAAACATATTTCATAAATGGATCTGTTTTGTAAGTCGTTTTGGATAAATGTAAATCATCATCTGATCTCATGCTGGTTTTGGTGATCTTCAGATTTCCTGGTGAAGTTTCTGGAACAGGAAGTGTGCCGGTTGAACTGGGATGTGGGTTTCGTCACCTTCACTATGCAGGAGATTGGAGTTCAGCTTCCACGACTGCTGGAGGTTTACGACCAACTCTTCAAGACACGGGTACGAGCAGCATGTGGAAAAATCCTCTTAGAGATTGCTTGACAATAATTATTAGTGAATTATTTCATTTTTATATTTTACATTTGCATTCATTAGTCCATAAACCATTGATTAATGATAGTAATATATTTATTTACTTATGTTTTTAATAAATTGATACATTTAAAAGTAATGAAATTATATGTTTAATTTTAAATGAGAAAAAAAAAGATTTAATTTTTTATTAATTTAATAAATTCTGAATTTACTAATCTGTAATTCTATTAAGAATAGTTTTTAACCAATTGTAAATATAAATATATATATTTTATATAACATATCATTATATAACAAATTTAATTGATTTGATGTATAATACTCTTAAAGATGTAATTTTTTTTTTATCTATCTATCATAAGGATAAATAAATGTTAATTTTTCTAAATGTCATATTTATTCATTTTATCGTGAAATGTGTATTTGCATTTTTTTTTTATTAATCCATAAGACTGCTTAACAGTTATAGGTTTCTTTAATTATGTTTTATAATTATATAAAATTCAATTATGTAATTACACTTGCTTAACAGTGGCTGTGTGTGTGTATGTGTATATATATATATATATATATATATATATATATATATTTTTTTTTTTTTTTTTTTTGTTGTTTTTTTTTTTTTC
>JAUMHP010000059.1:16281702-16306095 GCA_032361065.1 Enteromius trimaculatus
ACATTTTTAGTGACATATATTACTGTTTTAAGCAATGTACAACATGTATATATCTGTAAACAACTCAAAAACAGTGTGATAGGGTGTTGTGACCCTTTAAAGCATGTTTTCTTCTTCTGGAGCATGGGTGAATGTTTGGACCTTCTGTAATAGTTGTGTATGGGTTGTTATCAGTGTTAAAAGATGGATCTCAAATATCACTAAACAAAAAAAAAACACAGCTGTGAATAATTCCGATAACGACACGGTAAAAAAGAGTGAGAACTTTTGAACAGAGTAATTTGTATGAATTTTCTCTTGTGGACAATGTTAACATCTTTTATATGAAATATTCAGGTCTGTACTAAATAAACAATAACATACATTTTATACAATCCCCCTTATTTTGGTAAAATAATTAACATTTTGCAGATTCTTCAACTGTACACACGCACACTCTTTTTGAGAGAAAACCAGTAAAATCTGTTTAAATTGTATTTGCAAACTCACCTCACACTTTACTGAGCAATAATTGTAATATGTTGAAATGGTATGTTTTGAAAAGTAGAATCATATTTTTTTTATGATCTTCAGATCTTATAGGTTTAATTGTTTTGGCCAAGATCACGAAAATGGAGATGCTTTGTTTTACTTTAATGCATATGATACATGTGCACTCTTAACTCTCAGTATTTTTGGAATGGTAAGGTTTTTGTTAAGAGGTCACAAGGACTGCATTTCTTTGATCTAAAATACAGTAAGGACAGTAATATTGTGCAATATTATTACATTTGTAATAACAGTTTCTTATGTGTTATGTTTTCTAGCCCTGACTCTTTTATAAATCATTCTAATATTATGCTCAAGAAAGATTTCTGATTATTATCAATGTTGAATACAGTCGCAATATTTTTGCGGAAACTGTGATACATTTTATATTTCAGGATGTACAGATGAATAGAGAGTTCAAAAGAACAGCATTTATTTGAAATAAAAATATTTCATTACATTATAAATGTACTTACTGTCCCTTTTGGTCAGTTTAATGCATCCGTGTTGTATAAAAGGACTTATTTTTAATAGAGACGCCACACTTTGAGCAGTAGTGTATTGCTGGTTGTTCTGTGCGGTCAGTAACAGGTTTGTCTCTGTAGATGAGCTGGTGTCCGAGGGTCCGGCGGGGCGTGAAGCGGCCTGTGCTGTGGTTCAGTCTCTGGGCAGGTTTATGGCTGCGTTCTTTACTAACCGGCCGCTCTGCATCCTCCCGCCACACAACGTGGACGTGCTGCCGCCTCTTCACTTACCACACGGTGAGCTCACCACAAACTAAACAGGAGTGTTAGTGTTTCTGTGCACCGTCAGCTCGTTTCTGGAGTGTACAGTCAGAGCACACTGCATGAGATGCTGTGTCCCATAATGCAATGCACTTGATCTTTCATGTCTAATGTGACAAATAAACCTGAAATGATTGTATCTATTTCTGGACTGGCTCCCAAAAGTTCAGATATTTTTATGCAAAGGTGGCATCAAATGCAAAATGACTTGTAGTTAACTGAAGCAATAACTAAAACTGTTATTTATTTGTATTTCAAATAAAAATATTTTAAATACATTTTTAAATGAGGGCTGTCAGTCTAATTATGTGCATGTGATTAATCTAATTACTCAAAAACTAAATTTGGTTGTGAAAATAACCACAAAAGAATATTTAAAGCCATTATTGAGATTAATGAGAAAATATCAAGTAGGCATTACAAATAATAGCTTTAGAAATAAATATTTAATTTCATTCAACAAACAAAAATAACATAAAACTTATATAAACACAAGAAGATATTAAACTTAAACTTACTAAATCCTTTTTTTAATAACTAAAATAAATTAAAATAGCATTAGTACTGAAATATAAAAATAAATATTTTTAAAGTTTAAGTTTATATTATGGTATATAAATAATACTGAATTAACACTGAAATAAAAATATTAGATGAAAGTAAACTATTTCCGTTAGTTGCCGTGCAGCATTTCTGATTTTTATTTAGGTTTTTTAAGCTCACGTTGTCGTAAAGTGCTAAAATTACTCAAATTAAAAATGAATAATTAATGAATACCTTAATTAAATTTAAGCTAAATTAAATGGCAGAAAATTGTTAAAAAATAGTGCTGTCAAACAATTAATTGCATCCAAAATAAAAGTTTTTGTTTACATAATATGTGAGCATTGTGTATATTTCTTATGTGTATAGAAATATTCTCACATGCATGTAAATATTTAAGAAAAAAATTATATTTGTATATAATATCAATTATATAGATATAAAAATAAACATTTAAATACATTAAATGTTTTCAAAATATATACTGAATGAATGTGTAGTTATATATACATAATAAACATACACCGCACACACACACGTTATGTAAACAATTTTTTTTATCTTGGATTATTCATTTGACAACACTGCTAATAACTGAAATGAATACCTAAAACTGAAAATTCTAATTCAATGTTCTAAAATCCAAAAAAAGTGTATAAATAAGGCTTTAATAACATTGGTGATAATGTTAGTGTGCAGGTTCTCTATATTGTGTTACTATACTATTTATTTTAATGGTGCTAGTATTGCTTTCTGAACACAGTTGGAGTGTCATATGGCTAATAAAGCAGTGTATGATGTTTCACAGACGCCGGTGTACGTGTGGTAGAGTTGTGTCAGACTCGCGTCTCTCTGTCGGTGCGCTCGGAGCAGCTCTCGGCGCTGTGGACGGTGGATTACGCTCTGGAGCTCCTCCTGCTGGGAGGATTGATGCCTGAGGCCGTGTGGATGGCGCTTCGGCTGGGAGACTGGAAGATGGCCTCCGCCCTCGGCCTGGCCTACACCCACTACTGCAGTGGACCGCTGGACATCAGCAGGTATGTTGTCAGGATGAAGGTCTGGTTCTCTGTCGCTTCAGATGCTGCAGTGATGTTTTCAATGGTTTTCAGCTTGCGTTGGAGAGAACTGCACCTTCCCACCGAGCTGAAGCCTGCAGTGATATTTCAGGATCAGCTGGAGATGCTACTGGGCCGAATGGCTGGGTCTGAAGAAGATGCTAACGCAGGTGAAAATGTGGTATTTATTATCAGGGTTATTAATGAGATATGGAGTATAATTACATCAAAACATAATATTTACATGCGCATTACGTCTCCAAACATCTCTCTAATACATGTTGTGTTTATTGTTTGTTTGTTTGTGTTAACTAATACATTAACTAATGTTAACAACACGTTATAGTAAAGTATTACCAATATACTGTAATATATAATTATTATATTAGGTGTAAAACTATTATATCAATAAAATAAAATATTTTAAAAATGCAGTATTTAATTAAAATAAATGAAAAATACATGTAATGTTATAAATAATTTTAGAACGAAAATTTGAAATGTTGGCTAATAATGAAAATAAGTACTAAAAAGTACTAAAACTGAAGCTGAGACCAAATTAAATTAGAGCTAAATATGATACACTACCAGGATCAGTATGGTTTTTAAAGAAGTCTGTATTCAGCTTTGCATCACAGGAATAAGAGAACAAAGAGAAACAGAAATAATTTTGACCCTTACAGTTTATTGTTGGCTATTGCTAAAAAATATACCTGTGCTACTTAAGACTAGTTTTGTGCTCCAGGGTCACAAATATGTATATATAATAAAAACTAATAGCTAAGAACTAATACAAATTATATTAATAGTATATGAATAATAAAATGAGAATAAAGTATAATCAGTCTACAGGTAATGTGTTGTGTGTTTGTTGCTCCTTCAGGTACAGTGGGTGTTGAGGACGTGGATCTGGTTCAGGTCTCTGTGCAGGAGATCCTGAAGGCGTCTGTCATGTCGGAGCTGGACGTCATCTCTCAGCCTCTATCACGACTTTTGGACGCAGCCAAAGAGCGAGCTGCATCACTTCCTGCTCTGGTTCCTCCTGTGTTCTACCTGCCTGCTCCTCCTCTGTACTGTCCACAGCCTTCACCGAACACACAGGTGAATCACGCACAAGACGCGTTTCATCCTGTGGTGCGAGTTGTACTCACGAGTAAACATTTGCCAATCCTATGAGTCAAAAAGAAGAAAATCCTCATTTCCGGATAAACTGGCACTATATGCTAAGCCGCTGCATATAATAATTCTCAACAATAAGAAATTGTTATACTTCAGAATGTGCATAAAAAGAGGGCGATGGACTCATCTTCAGCTGTGTTTGCTTCTCCTCAGGACTCTGTGAGGGATGCAGCTCTGGTTCTGGAGAGAGAGTCTCGCTGTCAGGTTTCTGGACTGGTTCAGAAGGTTCTGATGCTCTTCAGAGCGGCACACAGCTCTCGGCCCGTGGCGCAGTGGTACATCACCAACCTTCATCGCTGCAGACACTTACTGCACAAGGTGCGTTTCCCATGTGTCCACCTCACAATTACTTAGCCAAGTACCCAGCAGTTACTCGGACATGTACTGTTTTCACTTGGTGTCAGTAGCCTTTATCTAACCAGGTTAAATATAAAAGTGATTTACTACCAAGCTGTGTTAGCAGTTATGTCAACATGTGCCATTATAATGTCTTGGTGTCAGTAATCTTTATCTAACCAGGTTAAATATAAAGGTTACTTACTAACTAGCTTTGTTAACAGTTACTTGGACACGTACCATTGTAATGTTTCAGTATTGTCTTGGTGCTAGTAACCTTTATCTTACCAGATTAAATAGATTACTACTTAAAAAGGTTACTTACTCATTAGCTAATCAACCAAACAACTACTTTTAGTAGTTTCTTGTAATGTAACGATTGTATGTCTTAGAATTATTTTGCCATTACTAACCTTTATCTAACTGGGTTAAATATATAGGATACTAACAAATTAACTAAACAAATATAACAAATTGACTAACATGTTAGTGTTCTTAATATTATTTGTGTGTTAGTAACCTTTATCTAACCAGGTTAAATATAAAGGTTATTTACTAACTTACTAACTAACTAACTAACTAACTAACTAACTAACCAATCAGCTAGCAAAAATATGTTAGTAGTTTTTTCTACCGGTTTCCATGGTAATGTTTTGGAATTCATTGGGAGTTAGTAATTTTGATATTAACCAAGTTAAAATAAAGGTTACTAACTGTCTAATTAACTAAGCAGCATATTAGCAGTTACTTGGAAATATGCTGTTATAATGTCTTAGTATTGTTTGGGAGTTAGTAGCCTTTATCTAGCCAGCTTAAATATAAAGGTTACTAACTAACCAACTATGAAGTTTTTTGGGCGTTAGTTAATACTGTTTGCGTTTAGTACTAGTTTAGTAATCTTACTATTGCTGTCTGTTGGTAGATCCAGAGGAACAACACTTGGAGTTAGTAACACTAATTTATTCAGGCTAAAATAAAGGTTACTTAGCAGTTACTTGGTCATGTGTTATAATTATGTATTATTATTACATTATATTGTCTTCGTATTGTTTGGAAGTTAGTAAGCGTTAGTATATAACTAGGTTAAATCTAAAGGTTACTAATTGATTAAACAACAATGTGTTTAACTTCTTTTTTCCTTTTTTTTCAAAAGTATCATTTGAATGTTTTATAATTTCTATTTGGATTTAGTACTAGTTAGTAGTAGTTTGGATATTGTTTTAAGAATGCCATTGATGTTGGTAGATCGGGAAGAAAGCGTCCGAACCCAAAGCAGAATTGATTCCTGATGGACTGAGGAAATTCTCCACTCATCGTGGGTTCTTCCAGTCAGGGCCCAGCAAAGACATGAATAGTGTCACTACCCAAATCATAAGTATGTTTAATGAATTAGGTGACAGAACATGTCTATGTGAAGTCAATGTATGTATATGATTATCTGCCTTTGTTTAGTATGCTTCCGTGAGTTGTGTGCTCTTTGCTGGATGCTCCATGTGAGGGACCAGCTCAGCGTTTCCTGTAGAAGGTACCAGGCTGCAAGGCAACAGGAGAAAGACACTCAGGTGCGTTTAAAGAATGAATGTTTGGCTATCTCTGCGATACCTGGTGGGTCAATCTATGTTTTTGTCTCTCAGGTCAGTGAGATGAGTGTGTTGGATCTATGTGCAGAGGCTCTGTGTTGGGCGCGCCGCCTCCTGCCCTTCTGCCGTTTCCTGAACACAGAGGAAGTCCTGCAGGACTTAGTGCTCAGCCTGGTGTCTGAACTCCCGCCCAGTCGTTTGGTAAAATACATCTGCACATTATCTGCATCACTAATCTAAACATACACTCGTTTAGGATACTTAATGCTTTGTCCTGTAAAATGATCAATGTCTTTTTGTAAGTTAATAAGCAAAGGTTACTAAGTAACTTAGAACCTTTATTTTACCAGGTTAAATAAAGGTCACTAACTGACTAACTAAAACTAGTGTGTTAGTAATTTTAATGTTTTCATGTCTTTGTGTTCTGTGGGAGTTAGTTGGTGACCTTCATTTAACTAGGTTAAAAATAATGGCTAATAACTAACATATTAACAAGTGGACAAGTGCCATAGAATTCTTTGCGAGTTAGTTACTTATCTTTTTTTTTAACTTGGTGGATTAAGGTTAACCACAAATAAACCAACTAACTAATAAGCATGTATGGTTGTACTGTTTTAGTATTGTTTAGGAATTTACTGGTCATCTTTATTTAACAAGGTTAAAATAAAAGTTACTAATTAACTAACACACGTTAATAATAGTTACCATTTTAACATCTGTATTTTACCAGGCTAAAAACAAAGGTAACTAACTAACTAAAGTTTTTTGCCATTCTAAAGTTTTTAGAATTCTTTGCGAGTTATGTTTCTTTTTTTAACTTTTTTACTATGTATCATGTTACCGTTATCATGTCATCATAACCAGATTAAAAAAATAAGTAACTAACTAGCTAACCAATATATTACTAGGAATTTTTTGACATATACCATTGTTATGTCTTAGCATTTTTGGGGGGTTAGCAAACTAGTTGGTTCGTAATCTTTATTTTTAACCTAGTTAATGACAGTTTACCAACTAACTAACTTGCAAACAATGCTAAGGCATTATGTCGGTCTTAAAAGACTATCTAATCGAAATAATCATATCTGATCCATCCGTGTACCATTGAAGTACATCTTTGTAGTGCCTCACCTGTTCAGTTATTCCAAGCTTGTGTTTTATGACCTATGTATAGACGGCAGAAACTCTTGCAAAAGTGTTTCCTGATGAGACGGAGTCTGTTCGCGTGCCGCTGCGGGATAAATACACGTCTCTGGTGCAAAGACTGAGACCCGTCATGGTGCCAGACGCTTTGACACCAGGCAAGAGCTGCTTTAAAGAATAGCTTTTTCTCTTTTCTTTGTTTGGGAATCAGCCTCTAATCAGATGTGCTCATGTTCACAGATGCGGAGGAAGGAAGTGAGAGCGAAGATGAGGGCGGCGATACCATGATGATTCTGATTCAGGATCAGCTGAGGCAGAGACGCCGGGAGCTTCGGCGTCTGGCAAAGTACCTGGGCGCACCGGAGCCGTATCTGTGGGAGAGAGAGGAGGAGGAGGACAGGGGAGGTGCTGCCTCTATACTGAAGCGCCTCTCTCTCGGGACTAGTTTGAGTGACAGCACCCTGACAGACTGTGGGCGCCCCCTAGTGTACACTGAAGGAGACACGGCTGAGACGCTGTCAGAGCCTCTGTCCCCAGAGCTGCAGACCAAATCTGCACACAGGTAACTCTGCTAGTGTACTACATACTGCACTATAGTGAGTGAATTTTTTTTTTTACAATAATTATGTGAAACAGTATGCATGTGTCTTATACTACACATTTGGATCATCCACACAGTAAAATACTATTTCAGTCTTTCTACTTCAAAATTTACTTGCCTTTGCTTTATAACAAATTGACAGTTTCTGAAAGAAAATTGTTTCAAAGTAAATCCTGTAAAAAAATGTTTTAATACACGTGTTAGTATTATTTTTTATATTTCCTTTTTAATATTCATTGTTTAGTGTTTTCTAAATTTTCTGTTATTTCCGGTTATTAGTAAGTAAACTTTATTTAATCAGGTATAAATTATAGTATCTAATAAACATTATTACTAGAGAGGTTACAGTGTTACATGTTTTGGACATGCACTGTTGTAAGGTTTTAGTATTATTTTAAATTTAGTTTAGTTTTTTAACCAGGTTAAAATAAATGTGACTAACTAACCAACGTATTTGTTTTTTTGGACATTACTAACTAAATAATTAACTAACATGTTAGTAGTATTCTTCACGTGTGCCAAAAGAAGGATTTAGTTTTTGTTTGAAAGTAACCATTATGTAACCAGGTTAAAATAAAGGTTACTAACTTGTTACTCATTTTTTGGTAATGTACTATTGTTATATTTTACAATTCTTTGATAGTTAGTTAGTATTAGTTATTTAACAAGGCTAAAATAAAGGTTACTAACTAAACAAGTAATTAAATTAATAACTAACATATGTTCTGCATATGTATTGCTCTATTTTTCTTGTAATTTAAAATTAATAACCATTATGTAACCAGGTAAAATTTTGTATAACTAACATTATATAATAAACATGTACTATTGTAATATTTTAGTATTCTTTTGTAGTTAGTTGGTTATCTTTATTTAACCAGGTGGATTTTTTTGTTTTGAGGAAGAGAACATATTAGGGCTGCACGAATATGACAAACATCATAACTATCGATTATTCCCTTGAAATTGTAACTGCGATTATTAATCACAATGTAATGATGTTTATTCCATGACTTGAAGCAATATGATGAAAATAAACAAGCTAAGAACAACTGAAAGACTGATCACTTAGCATCAAATAAATCAATCAAATAAAAATAAAACGAGAACAATTTTTCTCGATTTTGAACGATGACTTGCTGCTTTGAGCGATTATGTAGTTGTGGTATCTGTAATTGCGATTATAAATACGATTAATTGTGCAGCCCTAGAACATATCAAATTTATGTTTTATTCCGAGCATGCATAGTGTGTACTTAGTAGTAGGCCCTTGAGCATATGAATATGTGAATATGGGAAAGCTCTTTCTTGTGTTTGTAGCTCAAAGAAGGCAACATTTCTGGATGCGCCTGAGAAATCAACACACGAAAGAAAAGCTGATAAACGATCTGGCTCAGAGCGGACCGTACCCTCAGTGGGAACCTGGGAGTTTGAGTTGGAGGATGAGGAGTACACGCTCTTCCTAGAGTTATTCCTCAGCTACATGCTGGGAAAAGACAGCCTGGACGTCGAGGAGTCCGAGCTGCCTTTACTGAGCGCTTTCTCACAACATCTCCGCTCTAGAGAGCTGCACTCGGTGAACTTTGACATGCTGACCACTCTCAAACGCCGTCGGAAGGATCGGAAACGAAGCGTTCAGTTACCCTTCTTCCACGCCGGTCACTGCTTCCAAACTCTCCCGGTCACTCCTGAGCCTCCGGCATCCATCGGGCCAGTTCCGCCTGACACTTCCCACTGGGCTCTTCCTGGACTCCGTGCCGGGAAACATCAGGGTCTTTTTGCCCTTCGTCGACATGCTTCCTTAATATCTAAAGTGAACTCGATTGGCACTGAAGTCGAGTCTACAGGCTATAGGATCCTCTCTGAGGCTGAAAGAGATGTTCAGACGGAGCTGGACGCCTCTATCGAGGTCCGGTTTCCTCAGCTGGCCCGACTGCTGGAGTGGATGCTGCGCTGGGCCGAGAGACGGGTTCTGCTCTCTCAGCCAATCAGAAAGACCTTAGAGGGCTCCGGTGAATCGGTGGTCATCAGGGTCAAAGCCTCGACCCCTGCAGTGCTGACCGCTCTGGAGCTGCTGGAGCAGAGGTACAGCGCCGCCCTGCTGGGAGAAACCTCACATCACTTCCATACTGAGGTACGCTTGCTTTTTGAGATGTTACTCTATATATTTACATTTAGAATAGATGGGATTCTTTTTTATACTGTGATGGTTTTTCAAGAATATTTTAAATATGCTAGTTTTAATTTTTAATCAGTTGATATGCTTTTGTTATTTATTTGTATTGCTTTTAAATATTATTACGTAGCTTTAATTTCTTTTTTTATGTCAGTTCTGTTTTAGTTTTAATTCAGTTGTAATTTTTATTTAAATACTAGTCAAATTTATGGTACATAAATAGCAAGTGTTCAGTCAATTCAGTCACAGCGATCACATGAAGTGTTCACAGGAAGCACATTTATGATGCATGTTAATGCCGTGTCAACCGTGATCTCTCTCGAGTGACCACTTATGATCAGGTGACCTGAGATGGATGATATTAAAGGGCCTCAGGGGACACTTAGAGTCAGTATCTCAGTTCATAGGAATTCAGCTGTCAGAAGCACCACAGAGACTTCAGCAGAAATGTGAAACAGACTCTGAACTCTGTTCTCTCCTGCGCTTCATCAGAGGGAGGAGTCTGTGGCTCAGCCAATCACAGGCTGGAGGCGGGACCAAGAAAGCAGTGTGGACACAGGTTACCCGGGGTCAGCAGAGACGCCCCTCACGCTCCCGGAGCTGGACGTCCAAGAGTGAGTCCGCTGCACACATCTGCTGACAAACAAAAAAAAGACCTCAATCTGATGGCCTAGAGAAGTATGTGCATGAAAACACATGTGAGCTACAAAACAGTGTGCAAATAATAAATCAGGACATCACAACCAGTGTAAACACATCTCTTTATTCTTAATTCTCAATGTTTTCCATATGGACTATGAAAGTACATTTTCAGTGTTTAGCTTTGTTTAAATAAAGCAGTTTTTTTTAGTGTTTTTACAAATATTTCATATTTACTTGATTTCACATTTAATTCAATGTATTACATGTTTTTTCTTGTTATTTTTTGTGAAATTTGCAAATTGTGAAATCTCTCTCTTCATAGAAAAATGTTTTACACCTTAAATCTGTTGGTATTATTTAAAAAAATGTTTCTTATATTATTTTTTATACTAAAATATATAATTTTTTTTTCTATTTTATATTTTATTTCTTTGTGTTCTCAACATCAGTGTTATTTTTGAATTATTTGCATACTCTTATATAGTTTTTGCTAATATTTTAAAATATTGCTTGTTAATATGTTTTGTTTTTAGGATTTTTTTTATGTGCCTTTGTGGTTTTTATTAGTGTTATAAACTATTTATAAAAGCTTGCTTTCAATCAGAAATAGCCAAATAAATACCAAATAGTTTCTACACCAGTGGTGTGTCACAATAACAATAAAAACAATGGAATTCTGGGAATGATGTGGAAACAAGAGCATGTGACACACATGAAAACTCTTATATTTAAGCATTTCTAGACAATCCATTTAAAGCTTTTAAAGATGTCAAAAACAATTACAGAAATCAAACAGAGTTGCAGTTTTGACGATGTAGTGTGTTTGTTCTCAGTGCGCATGAAGCCGAGGACGAGGAGGAGCCGTCTGAACGTGAAGACACAGTGACCACTGATGAACGGATCAGAGACATCAGACAGACGTCTGCAGACGGTCAGATTCCAGACATATTCATCCCTTTTTTTTTAGTTTGTACTTTTCTATATTAACAAAAAATAATTGACGTTGTTTATCAAATTACTGATACGCGTTAGTATTATTGTTATACTAATTATTATTCATGTTAATTAAAAGCGTACTCTCCCTTCTTGTTGACTGTAGTTTTGTTTACAGATGAGAGCAGCGCCGCTGATGTCACCGAGGCATCGTGGACCAATCAGAGCCGAGCTCCCAGAGATCAGGTGAGTGTTCTGAGATATAATACTGTTCAAAAAGACGAGATTAAATGGACTGATAGCATCATTCACTCAGTCGAATGGCGCTAATGTTGTAAATTGAAACGTTTCACATTATGAACATTTATACTTAAATCAATATATAATATTTATGCTCAAATCAGTACCTCTTAATAACAATGTATAGGCTACTTAATATTTATGGGTGTGTGTATGTATACATTTCTACTTATTTGTTAATAAATTGTAATAATCTGTAGTTATTCAAATAAATGAAATAGTTATTTAATACTTTTATTTATTTATTAATTATTATTATTATTACTATTAATAATAATAGTACATACTGCTTTATCAGCAATGTTTTTTTTCAATACTTATTTATCAATAATATTGATATATATAAATTCTATAATTCTTTATTATTTTTATTAGTAGTAGTAATTTATATTATAAAGATGTCATGATCATTTTTTTCGCACCATAAAATTTTTACTCAAACCGATTTTTATTGATCAGTGATATGAATTAAATAAAAGGTTGTCAATAATAGATTATCATTTATAATTAGTTATTTAATAACAATAATATATTATTAATAACAATAATAATATTAATAAATAGTATTAAAAATAATACTTATTTATAATTAATATTTCTTGTTGTTATTAATTACAGTCAATTAATTTGTCAGTAATGATTATTTGTCAATAGCCATTTATCAGTAATCACAATGAATCACATTTAAATGAAAAGTTTTTGTTTATATATGTAATATGTGTGTGTACTGTGTGTATATTTATTATGTATATATCAATACAGACGTGCATTACAATATGCAATATGTTTATATATTGTATTTATATGTAATGTAAAATATAAGAATTTAAATATGTAAATGTATGTAAATATATTCCAAATATATACTGTTTGTGTGTGTTTTTACATTTACATATTATACACAGTGCACAATCATATATTATGTAAATAAAAATTATTTCGGATGTGATTAATCACTTGACAGCACTAATAATTACTTACCAACAGTAAAGATTGCATATAAAGATGCAATATTATTTGTATTTATTATTTAGTTGGTTGGTTAGTTGCCAATAGCTGTAACATAAGGAGGATAATGATCCGGATGTAAACAAGCCCTCCTGATGTTTCCCCAGGCATTAACACTGACTGATCTTCAGCGTTCGGACACAGATGAACACTCATTACAGTCACCGTGAGTCTAACCCTTCACACATGCTCCATGATCTTCAGTTATGTATGAAGAGACTGGAAAGCTGTTTTTACCTGCAGTGTGTATATCTTTTCATCTGCTGGTGGTTGACATGAAGACGGTAAACAAACCTCAGACGCTCACGTTACGCTCATCTGTGTGTGTTGTGTTTGTCTGATTCTGTTTCAGATCGGAGGGAAAACACGTCTCCTGTGAGCCGCCGGACAGGTGAAGATCACCTCACCGTGTAGAAATAAACATAAAAATTAAGTGTAGAAATTAGGAAAGAATATTGTAATTTCCCCGCTGTAGTGTAAAGAATATATTCTTTTTGCTTTATTTTCCAGTGCAGTTGTTTTATAATGTGTAGCTATTTCTGTCATTGCTGGAATGGAGTCCACTTTAAAGTTCAGCTTCAAGTAAATTAAAAACACATGTTGCAGCTTTTAATTTTGAACTGCATTAGATAAAATGATTCAACTTTAAAAACACAATTTATTGTATCATGGACTTCATATCTCAATAATATTGTGTCTCTGAATCATCTGTGCTTTCCTCTCAGACCTGAGCCGTCAGCTTCAGTCGGCGCTCAGCGGACAGCATCATTACCCATGATTCCCAGCGCTGAAGCACCTCACAGCGAGCCCCAAACACACACAGACCCCGTCAGACAGCTGCTGCAGGACGAGCTCTTCAGACTAGTGCAGGTGCGCCTGAGTCTATGTTAACTGCAGGATTCTGGGTAACAGCATCACAGAAGAGCTCTAACCTATTTTCAGCGTCTAAACCGAAAGTATAAACTGAGAGTACTTTGATGTAGTGTCCCAGTCTACATTACATTTACAGTATAGTACTTATACAAAAAATAACACTAAAATAAATAAAGTGAATATTTCAAAATTCTACAACAATAACAATACTTTGTTCTTAATTTCTAATGTCTCTGTGAAAACAGGTTTATAATCATGTCTAATTATAAACTGAGTGACACACTGTACTCATTTGTCCACACAATGATGCTAAAGCATCTGTTCTTCAATAAATTATATGTAAATGTAGAAATAATTATAATAGCAATAATGTATCAATACTATTTATACTTCAATAATATGTAAATATTATTAATAATATTATTTAGTAACTTATAGCTTTTTATTTGTAAATACTGGTTATATTAGATATATTATCCATAACATTTACAATATTATTATTATTATTATTACTAATAATTAATAAACAAAAAGGTGTTAAATAGAATGCTCTGCCAAAAAAAAAGGCCATTTATATTATTTATTTTTGTCAATAGCATTTATTCATCAATATTATATATTTATTAATTTAGCAATAATTATAATGTGTAATTTTGAGTGATTTGTTAATCAGTGTTGTATATGTATTCATAATGCTTGAAAATAATTTAATAAAAAAGTTATAATAATTGTATTTATTTATAATATAAATAAATATAAATATTCTTTGTCAATTTTTCATTTTATATTTTATGATATTTTATTAATATTTTTTAATAATGTTATGAATAACTATTTTTTGTGAATGTATATATTATTATTAATAATAATAATAATATAAAAAAGAGTTGTTAAAGAGAAACATTTAACAATCATTAGCAAAAACAAAAAACAATGTTTAAATAAATTCTTTTATATAAATGTGAGATTTGTAAAAGTATTTTCGGCTCATTATGAAGCAGATTATGAAGTAATTAATAGGAAACACTGATATGAATGTTTCAGAGCCCAAACATCCTTCTGTTTCAGCTTCAGCAGATCAACTTCATGAGTCTCATGCAGGTCGTTGGAGCGTCTTTCTCAAACCTGCCGCTGTCTCAAGCAAACGTGCTTCAGTCCGGTGCAGGTTTACCACAGACCACTGCATTACCTGCCCAGTCCCAGTCTCTTACCCAGAATGCCCAGCACACTGTATGTGATGAAACCAGCCTCCCAGCTCGACCCACCAGAGAGGAAAGGGTTAATAACCATGATTTACGGCCTGTGAATGTGAATTCTGGATCTGATCTGAATCCACGTAACGAGAGAGAACAGAGAAACCCAACCTGCAAACCTCAGGTAATATTACTAATTATAATAATAATGGTGTTCTTAGTATTAATTACTTGCTAAAATGTTTTTTTTTTTTATATTTTGTTTAGTGTTGCTAAAATTAATTTTTGTAGCTTTTTTTTTTTTTTACATTTTTCAGTTTAATTTTAGCTGAATTTTTAGTCATTTTGTTGTGCTTTTGTCATTTTTACCTTTTTTGTTTTTTGTGAAAACATTTCTAACTATCAGTATTTTCTATTAAGTTTTACTTAATAGTTTTTCATACATTCATGTTTTTCTTTATTTCAGCTTTCAGTTATATATATATTTATTTTACACACAAATGTTTTTTTGGACATGTAAACTAGGAAAGCATTAAAAATTCACAAAATGTTTACTGTTTAAAGCGATTTAATTGGTATTAAAATGTTATTTTTATTAGATAGCTTATTTAATAATAATAATAATACTTAAATAAAATGCATTCAATATATAAATAAATAAATAATTATGTAATAATAATATTTATTTATTTATATTTAGCAACAATCATTCTAATAAATTATTATTTGTCACTATTTTGTCATTATTATATTGTTTGCTATTGTTTGTTCATATTTATCAATATTAATATGTAATATTATTCATACATTTATGTATTTATTCCTTTAATATTTATTTATTTATTTGCCAGTAGTCATATCGGAAGCAGGACCCTGTAAACACATGTAATGAGTGATGTTTGACATGACTCTCTAACAGGAAGTCCAGCAGTTGATCATTCGCTCAGACTGGCCAGAGGACGGTCTCTCTCGGGGCAGGGGTCTGATCCCGACGTCTCGAGGGCTTCTGACCACTGCTGATAATCGGGTGTCCTCCCGTTCCGCCTCTGAAGGTGGGACACGTGGACTCAGACTCCTGCAGCTTCCTCCTGCTCCTGTGAGGGAAGCCTGGGCTCCTGACCAGCTCCCGGCTCCATCTGACCCCTCGAGTGTCCGGCGAGCAGCTCCAGCAGCTCCTCCGGCTCTTCCTCTGCTGCGCTTTCACCCAGACACCCAGCGACCAGTCACTCTGCCTCGTATCCCACAATCAACCACGGCAAGACTGCCCAGTCTGGGCCACTATCCCAGAATTCAACTGCTGCACAAAGAGCCTGATCCCCCTGCTGCTGTGAGTCTCCAACAATACTTCACTAATTACATTCCCTCGCAACTTTTATTATGTAATTTTAGAACTTGAGTATGCTATAGTAATATTTCACTGAATATAAAAATAGACATTTCTAAATAATTTATTAAATAATAGTTATTTACTCTTTTTTTAATTTATTTAAATAATTAATTTAGTCATCCCGATACTTTTAATTTCATGTGATATATTTTAGAAATATTAATGTGTTATGAACATTTTATAAAAGCAGAAATATAACTTAATTTCTGTATATTACAGTATATACATTTTAATTTACTCAGAACAGTAATTACTTTATAATACATTTAGTTATAATTTTGTATAATAATTATTGTAATAACTTTTTATAAATAATGAAAATAATAAATATATTATTTATTTATATTAATTTTTAGTAGTACACAGATTCTCCTGACTTAATCATAATATTAGATAATAATATAGTATTTTATATCATTTATAATGAATAATAATTCTAAGTAGAGCAGTAATCACATTTTACTTATCATTGTATTAATACTTAATGTATTCTGAGTTTTAAATAATAATTAAATATTGTAGAATAATATTTCTAATTATTTTACAAAATACTAAATCTATAGTTTATTCCTTCTCTCTGGCTTCTTTTTTTGAGATTCACTCAAACAACAGACTATTCTTTCCATTCTTTGTTTAAAGTTAAATATATCCCTATAATTATATATCATAAGTATATATCATTTCAAAAACACTTTAACAAAGAATATAAAAATAGGAATATCAATAATCATGTGATCAAACATTGAATGATTCATTTTCATCTAAAAATGCTACATAAATACATGTTCTTTGTGAGAAATGCATTTGACTCAACTATTAGACATCTGCACAACTGCTGATAACAGCATAACTTACACTTGGCCGTAATATTCATATCTACAGTATAAGTGTGACACATTTATCACTCTCAGCAGAACATCTGATTTTGATCAAGCACACATTGATTTTGTGTGTTTGTGTAGGTTCAGCGCTTCAGCTCGGCTCCAGTACGAACACCTCGTCTCATCCCGCTGCAGGAGCTGCTGAGATGGGCCCCAGCGAGGCCGACGGGCCCCAGGACCAGACTACAGCTCTTAAAGACTGACCCTGTCCCAGAGAACAAGAGCACAAGCAGCCCATCCATCAAGAGGTGACCTTCTGACAAGAGCACAAAACCACTCATAAGGGTCATGTTTTTAAGATTGATATGAAAACTGAATAAAGGATCTTTCCATTGATGTCTGGTTTGTTAGGAGAGGACAATATTTGTCCAAATCTGGAATCTGAGGGTGCAAAAAAATCGAAATAGTGTATAATCTCCTTTAAAGTTGTTCAAATGAAGTTCTTAGTAATGCATATTACCAATCAGAAGTGATGTACTAAACATCTTCATGGAGCGTGATATTCACTTAATATCCTTGTGATTTTAGGCATAGAAGAAAAATGTATAATTTTGACTCCTACAATGTATTGTTATCTCTTTCTACAAATATAGTTGTTGTGCTCCAGGGTCACAGATCAGGTTTTTAAAAACAATATTCTGGCTTTGTCTCGTTCAGACGGAAGAGGAGAGAGGAGAAGAAGGAGGACAAGATTGCGGTCACTTTCAGACCAGAAGACTCCATCATTCCTCCGGAGGAGCTGCAGACGTCTCAGGATCCCAAAACTGTATTTATGAGTTTTTGATGAACTATTGCTTTTATGTGAAGTGTAACTGCAAAGCCAATAATCTTGTGTTTTGTCATGTTCAGCCTGCAGAAGACGTGTCGGATCAGAACGACGCTTACACCTTTCCTTCAGGTGAGGAGATCTGTGTCTGACAGTGCTGTTTTACTTGACTTCATATTCCTTTGTAGTATTTCTTAATATTGTGAATCAGCTTTTTCATTTTAGAAAATGAAACACACACAAAAAAATACAATAAAAAAATAAAATGCATATATATATATATATATATATAAATTTAAATAAATAATAAATACATAAAAAAATATATATATGTATATTGTTTGTGTAAATCTGTGATAGTTAATGATAATTTTTATAATGAGCTTTTTTAATACTAGTTTTACTAATTTTATGTTTTTTGGTCTTATTTATTATTATTAATTTAATGTTTCAGTTTAGCTTTAATTTGTTTTTATTTCTCATTTTTAAAGCTTCAGATTAAATTGTCTTTATCAACATTTGTAATGTTCAATTAAGTTCTTTTGTTCTAATGTTTATTTATTTTAATTACCAAAACTCACTTTGTTATTCATTTATACATTTAATTATTTCATTCATACATTCTGTGAAATTATGCGAAATATTGTTTCATATCCGGTATGATATTCATTATATTAGATCATGTTAAAAAAGTTAATTGTTTGCATCTTATATATTTAATTTCTTCTTGTTTGTGCAAGCAATATTTTAGATTAGTTAAGTTAAATTTAAGCATTTTTTAGCTACCGATGTCTGTTTTAACTAGTTCTAGTTAGTAATATCAGCACTGCTCCCCGAGCTCTGCCTGTCTGTCTTGTTTTCCTCAGATGTAGATGAATGTGTGTGTTTTGCTCAGGCTGCTTTGACTCAGAGCTGTCTGGACAGCGGTTGTTAGAGAAGGCTTACATCACCTCGGCTGAGCTGCACGCGTTCGCCTCGACTCAGAAGACACCTCCTGACATCCAGGATGCTTGTACAAACACTGAAGCAGGTATGTGCTCAGATATATCGCTGAGAACACACGCTTTAGCTTCACTGATGTAATCTCTGCCTTTGTTTGCTCCGTCACAGATGAAGCCGTCTCTGTCCAGCTTCCTTCATCTCCCAGCATGCCATCTGCTCGTGAGTTCATGAGATGAATCTGGGTCCAAAATAAGTAATAATTTAAGTAATAAGTAATCTCAGGTAATAAGTACCTGAGAATGCATCAAAATAAAAAATTTACTTTAGGCTAGTAAATAAACTTTCAATGACATAACTTTTTTTAACAAATGGGTTAAAGTTTTTGCATTAGTGTTTTTCTATAAGCATCGTCAGAAAATTAAATAAAAGAAATTAACATGGACTCTACTAAAGCAAAAACAAAATGGTCACAGAAAATGATGGACAAAAATTATAATTTAGCGTAATTTGTAAAATAAAAAAAAAAAAAAATAAAAAAAAAATATATATATATATATAAACACTTTTTTTATTAGTTTTTAAAAAAAATATTTCTAGAAATGTAGTTGTCATGTCTATTGTGTACATACACTATTTGTATAAATATAAATATATATATTTAGATATGCACGTGTGTGTATACATGTGTGTGTATATATATATATATATATGTATATGTATGTGCGTAGCTGTAAATTAGTATGCAAAATATTAGCATTCAACGAAACTAAAATTGGGACAATTAATTCCATTTAAAAAAACAGTTTTATTGTAATAAATCGTTTTAAATTTAAAGTACTGAAAAAACTGAAACTGAAATAAGAGCTATATAGACATAAAAAGTAAAAAAAATTAATACATAAATTTAGTAAAGTTTTAAATTTAATTGAAAATGAAACATAAACGAATAATGAAAAAATAAAAATGTTAGTAAAAATTATAATATCAGTGATACTAAAATAACACTTGTACATCATATCAGATAATGAAAAAATATGATTATGTATTAAAAAGGATGTATCTCTCTTATGTAGCTCACAGTTTGTGTTTGCTGTATCTGATGTGTTTGTCCACAGCTGGAGGAGGGCTGATAGATGCTGCCCCTGTCGTTCCTCCAGACGTTTTCTTAAATCTTCGCTACTCTAAAGACAAATCATCTGACCCCGAGAACAGAGGCCCTGCGGAGTCTGTCTCAGATCTTGTAGGGAAACCATGCAATAGAAACTATATCCTAATGTAATAACGCTCTGAGACTGAGAGCTCGGCTCGTCTCTCTGTTATTGTAGAATCCAGAGGGACGGCGGTTCATCAACGTGATCGATCTGACCGACCACGCTCTGCTTCAGAATCAACCCTCATCTGCTCAGCTCCACCTACTAGCGGCGTCTGTCGTAAACCCCGCCCACAAACCTGACCGAAGCTCCGCCCCTGACAACACTGAGCACTTCACTGGGAATCTGGCTGGAGAGGATCCAGGTACGCTGCTCTTCATAATGATCATGTGACGTGCAGGTCAAGTATTTTTTGTAGTGTTTCATAATAATCAGTTGTTATTTTGTCTTGTGGAGTATATTTAAAGCTCAGTTATGTAAAATGGCTTATAAATGCAATTTTCATGATCCCTGCTATTCTGCAAGGGGTATGTAAACTTATGAAGACAACTCTGTTTGTATGCATGTATGTATGTATGTATGTATGTATATATATAAAATATTAGAGTGGTACCGTTACACTCCTACGATCTGTGCTGGCTGGTCTGGTCCTCCTGCAGGTCCCTCAGTAGTGTGCGTGTCTCCTGAAGCCGTTCTCGGTGGTGACCCCGTGACTCTGAGTGTCCTGACGGGTGTTAGGGCATCTCCTCCGAGCACTCTGGACCGACTGATGATGTCCAGAAGTCAGATCTCAGCGCGGCTGTCAGAGATGGACGCTCAGCTGCTCAGACTGCAGAGCATCGCCGATAACATCGACCGAGAGTTCGCCAACACCAGGCTGGTAAGAAGCTGCATGATGGGAAATGCTCTGACTAGGGCTGCACGATAAATCACAATCGTCATGCTGTGATCAGCAGTAAATCTCCCTCCGAAGACCAGAGAAACTCCAAATACATTGAATCGATTAAGAGTTGTTTGCGTGCAAATCTGGAGAAATTGAGACTTTTTCACGCAGGGTGTAGTTCTCTAACAACTACTTATTATTTTACACAACTAAACACAATCTCATGGGAGTGATGAATGCAGTGATTCAATGACTCCATTACTGGATCAATCAGTGCTTTTAAGTGAATCTTTTGAATGATTGATTCAAAGGCAAATGCTTTTTTTTTTTTTAGAAATAAAAGATGCACACAGGAATCGATAGATGGAATTGAAATCGTAAAAGTATACGAGTTCTGATTGATTGAGGAATTGTAATTGATTTATTCCCGAGCCGGGCTTTGACTGTGCTCTCCTTCAGCTGGTGAACACTATTGAGACGCTGAGTCCCTCAGTGATGGAGAAGAAACCTCCTTCCAGCTCTCTCAGAGTCGTACAAGAAGGTGAGACGGCTTCAGCTGCTTTATATAGAGAAATAAAGTAGAAAAAACCGTTGTTGAACAGTCCTGCTGAATGTGTGAACAGTGAGGAGTTACTGTCCTTCACCGCATCGGTTTGGAGCTGATCCAGAGAGACAGGACCAGGAGGTTGTATCTTCAGTTCAAAGTTCAGTCCATCATGAGCGCTTTTCTCCGACAGGTATATGATCATCTCTCCTCGCACTCACAGAACACGGCTTTTCATTAGAATCACTATAACTATCACTATTCCTTTAAAACCACCACAACAATATGCAAAGTAACATAGCAATTTTATCGTTTTTTTTATTAATATATAGAAAAATGTAAAAAATTAATTTCATGTTTTTGTTTCCATTCTAATTTTAGTTAAAATTTAATTGATTTGTTGTGTTTTTGTTAATTTGTTTCATTTTTAGTATTAGTTTTTTTTAAGTAACTAAAACTAAAAATTACATTCAAGATGATGAATTCAGCTAATGGATAAAATGGTTAATAAAATGGACAAATAAACTCAAAATATTAATAAAATGTACTATAATCATTTTATAAAATGTATTGTTATTTTAAAAATGAAATACAAATTCATAAAAGCTGTATAGACTTTAAAAAACAGGCAGGGAATTAATAACATGTTTAATAAAATTAGAAGAAAATCTAAAATGTATTAATTAATAAATAAATAATTAAAAAAATATATTTTTTATGTTGCACCTAATTATAAAGTAAAGTATATTAATTATTTAAACTGCAAGGGAGTTTTATCTTTCCATTTTGTATTATTTGTACCAATTTTTCACTTTAGTTAACGCTTTATCCATTTTCTAAAACACGATAAAAACTAATAAACCTATATAGTCAATAAAAAACACACACGCAACAAATTAATAATAAAATGCTAACTAAAATTAAAAAGAAAATGGAAAAATAAAATTGCTCAAAATGCACAGTAATATAGCACTTTATTTTTTTCTACTCATTTTGATGAATATTTGACTATTATATTCACGTGCAAGGTTTTGGTACTTGAACGTTTCATTTTAAAATATACACTGTATGTGTATCCCCCTGAAATAAAAATTCAGAAATATGTGATGCATAGTTTTGGTAATTTGACTCATCACATGTCTCTTGAAGGGAATGATCGAGTATTTTCTATTGTCTGGTCTTTAATAAGCAAACAAAAATCACAATAAATTGTAATTGAATCTCAATAGTTCAATAATTGCAAATGTCCTTTTTTCATTTAGTCGTCTGGTGTTTATTTATTTATTTTTTTTATTTTTACTTCTGGTGTGAAAATTATTAAGGGATTTGGCCTTTGCAAAGTGAACACATCCAAAAATGATTCGTAAAAGGTTAAATTGTGTTAAAGGGTTGTTCATGGACAAAAATGACATTGAAAATGAACGGGAAGTGTTTAGTACTGCACCAGAGCAAAATATCACTGAAAGCTCTTTTTTGTTTTTTTTGAGATATCAACCTCAAATTTAAAACACAATTTTGGATTTCTGGCTTTTACATTTAAAAAATGTTAAAATAGTATTTTTGTACAATTTTCATAATAATAAACTTTTTACCTAATCTTTCACTTTTTAAACTATTTTTCACTTCACCAATAATCTGGCAAGTATGTTCTTTAAAACGAGGCCAAGCTTAAGATTTATGACCGTTTGAGTTGGAAATATAATTGTTATGCTCAAAAAAGTGATAAATAGATTTAAAAAACATTATCCAACTAATATATATAGTGCATTCGTTTCATTTGAAGTAAAAATGTGAACAACAGCATTTGTTGTAATCGCACAGCATGTTGCAGTGCTTTGTGAATGCATTTGAACTGCATGGCTGTATTAACTCATGTTTACACTGATCGAGTGTGTTGTGTTTAATCTTCCTCAAGTCCTCGCTTTAACATGATCTGCTTGTTTTCAGTGAAACTGGAGCAGCATGAGCCAGATATTGATCCTGGTGAGTGACCTGCATCTCTCTCTCACACACACACACACACACACACACACACATATACCTACAGCCGAAGTCATGGACGTGTGTGTCTCTGGTTCTTTTCCTGCAGATCTGATGGAGTCTTTGCTTGAGAATCCTGTGAAGTGAGTCTGAAGGGTTTGACTCTTTCTGGTGATTTCTCTGTATTTGTCCTGGTTTGACGGTGTTTCTCTCTCTTCAGGCCAGCGGAGGACACTCTCGGGGTCAGCGGCCTCAGTGACGTCAAGGACATTCTGTGTGAGTTGATCAGAGACGGCGCTTTATCCCGATCAGCGCTGGATCTGTCCCGATCAGGAACGCTTCACCTGAGCAGGTGAGCTTCACAAAAGATGGTTAAAGTCATCTAATAAACTTTTTTTTCTAATACATTTTTATGCTGTTCATCAAAGCAGTCATAGTTGGGTTATTCATGAGCGGTTTTTCTCAGATGTATGCTGTTTTAGTAAACTTTTATATTTTTTATTAATATTTTGTTTTTGTTTTTTCATTGTCTTTTTAATTATAGTTAACATTTAATTAGTTTTTTAGTTTATTCATTTTGTTAAAATTTCAAGTTTTAGTTATTTCAGTTACCAAACTGAGAAATGTTGCCAATAAGTAAAATAATGATAATAATATATAAATTTTTAAGGGTAGTTGCCATTTTATTATTATTTTGAATAGTTTCTGTTTTCATTCTAATTTAATTAAACATTTTACTGATCTGTTGTTGAACTAAAAATGAAATAAAAACTTGTGTATGTGTACACTTTAAAAACACACAGCTAATGAAGAAAATGTTACATAAAATTATTTTTAAAAATGTCAAAACCCCCAAAATATTAATTTTTCAATTCAATTCAAATTTATTTGTATAGCGCTTACATTCCAGAGTAATGTTTACAGTAAATGTAGTAGTAGTTTGTACATGTACAGATGTGAGATAAAGATCAATTTGACATAATC
>JAUMHP010000059.1:16338316-16355185 GCA_032361065.1 Enteromius trimaculatus
ACATTTAAATACTTTAAAAATATATACCGTACGTGTGTGTTTTAATATAAACAAAATAAACAAACACAGCATAAACATATATAATGTAAAGAAAAACTTTTATTTTGGATGCGATTAATCGCGACTAATCGTTTGACACCACTAGTATTTTTAAATACTTTTTCTTAATATACATAAAAAAAAATCTAATATGATACAATAATATTAAATTATTTAAATTTTAAATGAAATTAATTAAGTAAATTTTTTAGTCATGTTTAGACTTCGTGTAAGAATGCACTAGTGAAAGTCTCTCCGGCTCTTCATGCTGCAGTGAATTAAATTGACCAGCTGTTTCTGAACATCATCAGCGTCTCGTGTCGTGTCTCGGTGGACCTGTGCTTCCGGTAGATAAGTGTGTTTCTGCAGACGGCCTGATTACACACATTATTTCTGGGGGTCCCGTCTGAGCTGAATGCATCTCAGACGGGGAATCAGTCATACATGGAGCAGGTTTCACATCTGTACGGTCATTGATCGCTCACAGCGGAGCGGCTTTGAGGGCTGATAATAGCACAGATAAAGATGAATTCATCTGACCCTCCTGCTGCCTCTTTAGAGTCTTATTTTGCACAGAAACTGTCCCCGGTCCCTTAGTGTTCAAACACTGGGCTGGTAAAACGCTTTGATCGGGTCGTTTGGGAGTGAAACACTCTTTAAGACCGTCTCTCAGCACCGCTGGGCCTTTAATAGACGTCATGAATCAAAGAAACATAAAGCAGAACTGTAGTTTTCATTAACACAGATCTCGTTCCCATGACCTCACACACAAGCTTCACTAAAGACGCTTACACGGTAAGACAGACACAACGAAAAAACAAATACTAAAAATGAAAATAATTCTAATAAATTTATTCATAATAGTGCTGGGCAACGATTAATCACATCCAAAATAACAGTTTTGCTGGAATTCGACTGTAAAAAATACGGTAACAACGTTTTAGGTTTTACGGTTATAAGTTAAATTTACAGTTAAATACCGTAATTACATTAACTGGTATAATGTTAATATACCAACCTATCAAAACACTGAAATCTGTTTTGCATCTTTGAAATACACTGATAAACACCAAATACAGGCGATGATGAGAAAGTCACATGATGAACCAAAGCCAATCACAAGCAGCTTTTAAATATGAGCATCTAAAGAAGGAGCTCAGAGTCATTGAACACTAAACACCATCATGATGACTGAAATATTTTAACAACATTACATGTCACACACAACCCTAATAAACGTCACTGATGAGAAAAAAATAAGAAACAACAGTTATTTCAAACTTCGAACTTAACTTGAAATGCAGTGCAGGGAATTCTGGGAATATCAGTTTACGGTTTTAACAGGTTTTTTACCGTTAAAATTACGGCAATTTTTTTACAGTGTGTTTGTTATGTATATATAATTTCAAACACATGCACGTCTATATTTAAGAAAAATATGTAATATTTAGATATTAAATATATATTTATAATATGAATTCTATGAATATATTTTATACATGTAAATACTTATTATTTAATATTTTAATATTACGTAATATTTATTTAAAATATATATACACATGTACAGCACATACACTATGTAAGCAAACCTTTATTTTAGATGTGATTAATTGTTTAATAGCACTAATTTATGATTAAAAAAATATATATATATATGTGTGTGTGTAATATATATATATAAAATATGTATGTATATATGTAATTGTATTTTTCAGTAGTAAAAAAACAACAGTATTTATTTCAAATTAAAATCTTCTGTAATGTTATAATATCATGTCTTTAAAAGGCAGAGAATGCACCCCGTCTATTTTCTTTATTTTACAAAAGTACATTGTTTTGTTTTTATGACTATAAAATTTTTTTTCGAATTTTTAAAATGTAAATTTTAAATTACAGTTTGAGTATTCGTTACTGTTCCATCTTAATTTTTGTGTCCCTAAAATAGCCTCAGTTTTCTTTATCAAAAATATGATGTGTTTTATCCACGGTGCGTTTGTGATCTCAGCTTTCGTCCGTGGCTGTCAGGTGATGAATAGCGGTGACCTCTGCGTGACCCTCACTGCATTGTTCTCTTAAACGTAACGCGGTAAAATCCCGGCGCAGACCGAATGCCATGGATTCCCATCATGCCGTGCTGCAGTGAGAACAGGTTTCTGGCTCCACAGTAAAAGCTCTGGAGATCTGCCACCTGTTACATCTACTACCCACAAAGCTAGAATATTATTGTTTCTCCTGCAGAATAAACACTGTTTTAACACATGTATGTGTGAATTTATATTCATTTATACGTGGTCCTCGAGCTCAGAAGCAGTCATCAATATATTTGTAGCAATAGACAAAAATACATTTTATGGGTCAAAATTATAGATTTTTCTTTTATGCCAAAAAACATCAGAATATTAAGTAAAGATATTGTTCCATGAAGATATTTTGTACTTTTCCTACTGTAAATATATTAAAACTTCATTTCTGATCAGTAATATGCATTGCTAAGTATTTCATTTGAACAACTTTAAAGGTGATTTTATCAATATTTAGATTTTTTTGCTCGCTCAGATTCCAGATTTTTAAAATTCTAACAAACCATAGTTGAATGAAAGCTGCTTTCAGAGTCTCCTACTCCTAAAAAAATGAATTGATGCTCCAGGGTTACATTAGGTGATGCTGAAATGAGGTTGATTTGTGGAGCCGTGATGACAGACGTTCAGGAGGACTGTATTTCTACGTGTTTGAGATCTTGATTGTTCCGAGCTGCACAGGAGAGTGTATTTTTAGACATGTACTCGTTTGTTTGGGCTGTAGTGCTGAAGATGGATTAGAAGACGTCTCATACGCTCAGGATCTTTGCTAACTTGCTGCTGTTATCAGAGTTAATTAACCTCCGGGGCTTTGGCCAAATCTCTGATGTGTGGGAAGTATTAGGACTATAAAACAGAGCAGATAACTTCTCACCATTTTATATTTATTTATATATTTTATATATTTTTTTAAAATGCCTCTGTTGATTTGTATTTAATTATTTTTATTTGTAATTAATTTAACTATAATGTTATTTAATAAATACACTTTTTAATATAATGTTAGCTGTACTATTATAAATGATATATATATATAAAATCAAGACATATAAAAACATTTTCCTACCATAGCTGAACTGCTGAAGTAAAATGTATTTATTAGAATTGTATCATATTTATTTTTAGTTTAACTTTTATAAAACAAAAAATATTTATATGATATACAGTATAGGTAATATTATAATAAACTAGTATTTTTCCACTGCTAACAATTCTATGTACTTTTTGTTTAATTTTCAATTTGTCAGACATATTTGCAACAAAAATCTATTTCTGACACATTAAAAGATGAATTAATTTTAACCCCAAATAATTTTTTTAATTCGCCACTATTCTAGATTTTGCCCATATGTCAGTAGGATTTTTTAAATCATTTAAAACACAATAAAATTGAATATACTTCCTTATTCTTTTATATATTTTAATATGTAGTCAGAATAAGCATTCTTTTCATATTGTGTCACACTGAATGACAATATAACATCATTTTTTATTCTCCAAATACAATTGAAACCTTAAAAGTAGACACTTTACTTACATTTAAAGTGTTTTCTATGGACATAAAATCATCTTGTGAATAACCATTGTTCTGCTGTGCTTTCAAGCTAATAATAAAATAGTGAACGAATCTCCAGATTTCAGGACGAGGATGAAGATGATATTGGAGTAGCCCGTCGATCTGTGTGGGCCGTGAGTGTGTCCGGGTCACGTCTGAATGAAGCTCCTCACAGAACAAGTGTTGCGTGTCGTTCAGTGAAGCACAGCGCTCTGACCATGAACACATTCCCCATCAGTGACGCTACCAGACTTTAAAAGCCCATTAATGGAAGTAGTCCGCATTTTAGTAATCTAAAGATTAGTAATCACGTAGTATTATCTGTTTGTTTAATATACCTGATTGAGCTATAGCCTTTAATGAACGTTTTTGTTTTGTTTATATTTAAACATATACAGCATATATTATATTTACATCTATAGGTATATTCATATAATTTACAAATAAATGTATTTAATATACAAACACGTTTCTGAAATATATACATGCATGTGTGAGTATTTATATATAAATAATAAATATACACCGTACACACACATATATTATGTAAGCAGGAACTTTATTTTGGATGTGATTAATCGATTGACAGCACTTCTTTAAAAACATAATAGCAACGAGGCAATAATAATTAGTTTTAATGCAAGCAATTATCCAAAGTAAAGGCGAGTAATCATACTTTTATTGAACAAAAATGAAACAATAAAGCTAATGTACATTACGCAGTTATAATAAAGCAACCTGTCAATTATTTTTATTATTTTATTTATGTTTTTACATTATCTGGACTTTTTTTTAAATGTAAGTATTCTTTTAAGTGATAATTTATATGTATTTATTTTAATTAAAATGTCCACTTCCTCTTTAATATTTGGCCGTTTCTTTATAACATAAATGTTATAGACGCTGTAATTTAAAAAATATGTGGACATCAAAATGTGTAAACTTAGGGAGCTTTTATTTTGAAATGGTGATAAACAGTTAGCATGCTAGAAAGATATTGATGTATTGTCCTGTGTTATGTGTATTGGGACGCAGATAGAGATGAATAAGGTGCTTTTGAGACGCTCTCGGCTCCTGAGGAACACCAGCAGCTCTTCATGATCACTGAGCTGTTAAACACACGGCCTGCTTTCAACAGCTTCCTTTTCATTCTGTCCTTTATTTCCATCCATCCGGGGAAGTTTCGAACACAATCCCACAGTGGGACCCATCTGATTGTGAAGGGGCCCTGTCAGGAGCGTCAGGGGCCGCTTGCGTTCGTTTTTGAAGCGCTTAGTCTGCGTAAATGTGTGCTGTATTTGGTGTGTGTTTAGTTCATCTAGTGTAGTTTTAATTAGTACTTCTACTAATTGTATTAATATGTTGAGCTACATTCAAGATGTTCAACAAATTAAATGGCATACATTTTTATCATTTGTATTTATACATTTTTTATATTATCTATATGTTTTATTTATTGTTTTAACATAATTATTGTTTAAACATCTGAAATGTTTTTATAGTTTATATTTTTTTTATATTTTAACAATTTACGAATATAATTTATGATGTACTTTTTATTATATACAGTACAAATAAAAATATTTATTTAGAGGAAGTATAATTCAAATTATATTTCCGTTTTTTAAATTTTTATATTATTATTTAATTTTATAATTTCATACATTTTATATTATTTTATTTCATTGTATTAATTTTATTGTATTTATTCAGGATTATTAAAAAAAAAAAAACATTGCTTATTTGCCAGCGTCACAACACAATATAATGAATAATGTTATAAAATATAATATTTTTTTAATCTATTTTGAGACAAAACACATAAAAACACAACTCCTTGGCTGCACTGCTAAACATAAACACAGCATTACATAAATGTATTTCTTTGTTTATTTTTGCATGCTATAGCCACATTTCTAAAAATTACAATAAGACGTATGGAAACAAAAAAAAAAAGGACTTAATTGGTCCAGTGACTAGTTTATCCTGACCCGTTCCCGTCTGGTACTGTATGAATTCATCAAGTCTATATTTGTACAATGAGCTGCACAATTCATTGTAAGCACATCATTTATTTGTGTGTAGTGTCCGTTCATAAACAGATGATGTGTTCTTCTGGGAAGCGGCTTCATAAATCTCAGTCAGTGTTAATTGCAGATGACAGTGTTAATGCTTGAAGCTGGTTGAGCGTCACAGGAGCAGAGCTGTTTATCTCCCGCTATGAGATGCTTCTGAGCTTCCATGACGACTGATTGATTACCTGCGCATTGATCATGACATCACAAGATCAGGTGCTGTCATCTGGGACACTTACTTGACATTTATTTCAACTTTATTTCACTTTTTAGTATTTTTATTTATATTTTAAGTAGCAATTTTTTTAATTTTTTAAAAAAACATTTAATGTAATTTTTTAACATAACAGTTATACATAAGTGTAACTGATGAATATTAATAACTAATATTTATACATATATAGTATATAAGAATAATATTTTTTTTTGTTATTTTTATATAATTATTTTACTTATTTTTATTTTATTATTTGTATTACTTTAAATTATTAATATTAATGTATTTATTTAGAACAATTTAAATAAATGTTTAAGTTATTTAAATGTGTATAAATTTTAATGTATTTATTTAGGATTATTAAAAAATATATATATTTAAAATGTCTGATGTGTCAGCATCACATAAGTGACGAGAATGAATATATATATATATATAATATTACATTGCAACTGTAGTTATTTAAGTGATGATTTTTTTTTTTTTTTTAAATATTTAAAAAAAAATGTGTGTATATATATATATATATATATATATCTCCTTATGCTTCTCGAAAATGATTTCTTTAGAAATGAAAGTCTGGAATTTACAAGATTAAATTAAATTTAAAGATTAAGATTAAATTACAAGAAATGTAATTTATGAACCAATGACGTTTTTGTGCCGTATAACAAACGTGGAGTTTGTAATTCTTGAACACTATATTATCAGTTGTTATTGTCTGATGCACAGTACAGTTAAGAACCGCCCACTGTCTGACTGACGTGAGAAGCGACCAATCACAGCTCGTTCTGTGTTCAGGTGTGGTTCCTCTGAAGTCGTGATGAAGACTCTGGCAGTGTAGCACTGTGTCTGTGTTTGTATTCGGCCGTGTGCCGCTCACAGCTGTAATGTGTTCAGCAGATGAAGGGAAGAAAATGTGAATTTCATGGATCTTTGGATGTGCCTGTCATGCTGATGTCCCGTCCTCGCTCTGGTTTCTCTGGTTTCTGACTCACTGAATGATGCTCTGATTCATCACCGGCTCCTGAATCACTCAAATATGATACTGAACAAATCATTCTGGCTCTGAAACCTGATCACACGAGGTGCTTTGAAGTCAAACTTCAGCTGAAATCTGTCTAATGCATCGATTATTGATTCTTAGATTATTATTTTCCCTTTGAAACTGTCAGTGGCTGAAATAAAGATGTGGATAATGTCATTATTAATAATTAATAATTCATTCAGTCATTTAAAAGTAAATATAAAAACATAAAATAAATATTATGGGTAATATTTTAAATAATTATTTATTAAATTATTAACTAATGAAATGATGTCAATTTCTGAAAAATAAATAATTACATAATAATTATCTGAAAATGAAATGTACCATTTCTTTAATATTCTTAATTAATGATCAAATTAATAGAAAGAAAATAAATATACTGATTGAATAATTAAATGTCTACTAAATAATAATGACTGAATTATTTAAATAAAAAGTAAATATCAGATAAATAAAAATAAATAAATAAATATCTAAAAAAAATCTATTTATAATTACCTGATAAATAATAATTAAATACTTTGTGTGAGAAAATATAATTATAAAAATATATAATTTTGAATTATTGTGATTTTTAATATTTGTAATAACAAAAAATAAATAAGTATTATTAAATAATAATCATTGTGATAAAAAAATAATTATCTAATACAATAAAAATATAATTTATATATATACATATATATTTTCACAATGTCACAAACACATCAGACTCTCATTTCTCTCAGACACTCTTAAACTGAATTTTCTCCACTTTTCTTCACTTTTAATTATTCTTTGCATCATTTACTTCAGGAATGTTTCTGCAGCAGAGAAACACACCAGACTTTGCTGCATCTTGAATTATGTGTTAATGTTTTTTAACTGTGGAAACTGCTGGGAATTTGTTCAGTCACAAGAAAGTATTAGTTCAGAAAGTTAAACTCATTAACATCTGTATTGTTTATATAATTTATTCGTTTTATTTTCTTATTTCATTTTTTACATTTTATTTACAATATTTAAAGATTATTTTTGTAATTTAAAATAAAACATTATTTACAATATTTACTTTTTATAATATACAATAACAGTAACATACAAATCTAAAAAAAAAGTATGTTAATTTTATTTTATTTAAAGTCAAGTTTAAAATATTAAAGAATGTTTATTTGCATGTGTGTTTTTATGTTCACATCTACACTGGTGTGTCACATATAATGGCACTATTGCATTTTATTCTAAATAAAATAATGGTATTTTATTTAATTTACAACATTAGGATCTTATTTTATAAGAGTAAAATTAAGAAATAAGAAATGTAAGTATGAAATATGTTAAAGTGCTCAGTGCTCATCTGTTTTGTTTCTACATATACAAAAATTGAATACTGGTGACTTCTGCAGTAGTGTTTGTTGATTTATTTATTTTTTGTATTTTTTTATTTACAGTATTTACATTTATATTAAATAAAATATTTTTTATTTACAATAATTGTTTTAATTTAAGCAAAAGATTTTTCTTTTTACATTATTTAAATTTGTACCTGTTTTCTCTTTTGTTTTCATAAAAAAACAAACAAACAAAAAACATATAAATATATAAATATATATACATGATGTAAGTATTTTAGTTAAAGAGTTAATCGTTTTATTTAAATGTGACCCTGGAGCACTAAACCAGTTTTTTTCTTTTTCTTTCTATTAAAAAAAATAAAATAATAATAATAATATGAAAATAAATAAAATATAATATTTTAATTTAATATTTAAATATGACCCTGGACCACAAAAGTTAGGTTTTTGGGGTATATTTGTAGCAATAGACAAAAAATACATTGTATGGGTCAAAATCATAGATTTTTGGAATATTGTCCTATAAACCATATATTATTGGAAGGATTATTTATTCTGTTTTCAGATAATATATAAATCTCAATTTTGTTGAGATTGTGACCCATAATTGACCTTTTTTGGGCTCTGGGCTCTTCTCAGGACGGTGCGGACATGGGACCTGACCTCAGAGAAGAAGCACAAGAGTGTGTTCAAGCCTCGGTCTCAGCAGGGGAAGAGAGTGACGCCCACCTGCTGCACCTACAGCCGAGACGGGAAGCTGATCGCCGCCGGCTGCCAGGACGGCTCCATCCAGATCTGGGACAGGAACCTGAGCGTGAGTCTTCTTTATCTTTACACCGCACCATTATCCTGCATGAGACACGGCCAGTAAAGATCTGCCGGACGCCAGGGGTCAGGGGTCAGAGGTCGTGGGAGCGCTGACGCTGAGCAGGTCTGCGGCGGTGCAGTGTTTTACTGCTCTTCTTCTGCTCAGCGTGGGTGTCCGACTGGCTCGTCTCGCTCTGATTTGTTGCTGTTTGTTGGTCAGTGTGTGGTCCGAGTCTGACAGACGCCGATGAATCAGCGCTTCGGGGGTTAATAAAGATGCTGAAGTATAGGAAACTAACCCTATATAGCCTATATAATAGAATATATGTACACCAATTAAGCCAAATTGGCAAAACTACACACAAAGATGCATTTTTGGTTTATGTTTATTACCTAAAGCAGTAATTTTTGTGCTGTAAATGAATTCTAACCAGAGAATATAACGTAACAGTCAAACGATGCATGTAGATGTGGTCTGAATTGCTTTTTCTTTTCTTGTTTGCTGAATGAAGTGTCCTTCCTCTCACTATTTTAAGTGTAGGTCATTTCTGTGTTAAAAAGGTAAAGAGTAGTGGATTTAGTGCACTTGAGATTGTATATTTCCGGCTCCGGGCCCCTCAGAGGACGTTGATCTGTTTATTATCAGGATCCCGGAGGAAATAAGCAGGTGAGAGAGAGATGATCATGAGCTCGTTCACAGATGTGTTACTGTATGAAGAGAGCTGGAGAAAGCTGTCTGAACAGAT
Organism: Enteromius trimaculatus; assembly: GCA_032361065.1. Lineage (NCBI taxonomy): Eukaryota > Metazoa > Chordata > Actinopteri > Cypriniformes > Cyprinidae > Enteromius > Enteromius trimaculatus. The sequence continues at coordinate 16,348,222 of JAUMHP010000059.1, forward strand.
TGAGTAGGTGTTGTTCAGTCACTTGTTCAGTTCTTGCTCTTTTCCCATGACGTGGCTGCTCTGATGGATGTTGTTTCACACTCTCCACAAACTTCATTCCCACCGACCGTGGAAAGTTTACATCAACGAGTGAGTCGAGCCCCTAAACATGATGAGCTTAAACTACCTCAGTACATGAAGAAGAAGAAGAATAAAACACACATAAAACAGTACAAATATATCAACGATTCATATTGTTTGTTGCTTATTATGTATTATAAATGTAATATGCGTTTCTAATAGAACTATTTAATAGAATATTATTATGTAAGATTTGTGTGTGTGTGTGTATAGAAGGCCGTCAACGTTTACACGTGATCAATCAAAACAATTTCATGCGTTAATATATTTGAATGCAAATGAATCATTTCATATAAATAGTTTACGACCAATAATTAATATAACAAAATTTGCATTAACAAATATTTATTTAACATTTTTTATTAATATAAATATGCGAAGTGATATGGAACTGTAATGCGGTCAAGAGAGCTGCCTGGAACTATGTTCTCCGTGCGTTTCCCTGAAAATAATTGCACACCTCAGAACGTTCGTCAGCCAATCAGATTCAAGCATTCAACGGCCCCGTAGTATAAATATAAATAATGCACAGCATTTTCATTTACTGTTATAAACCAAAAAAATAACAATAATTTAATATAATATATATTTTTAAACTGTTTAAATAATTATAATTCTTGTAATAAATAGTAATATATTAAAATTGTATTATACACTGATTTATTTAATTTACACATTTTTTAAGGTAACTGGTTGAAATCAATATATTATAGTTACAGTACATTTTAAAAATTTTAACTTTTTTTTTAAATAAAAAAATTAGCTAAAATAAATTGTGTGCAATTGCTTACCTTTTAAATTTTTTTTTTTTTTTTTTTAGTCTATTTTTCAAATAGTAAAAAAATCTTAGTTATTTTTGGGAAATAACACAATATATTTATTCTCTATGCAAAATAATAAAATACACATGAACAATGCACACAGACGATGAGTTATGGAGAGTTTCTTTAATTTTCCTGTTGAAGCGTGTCAGTGTTGTGTTGGTGCTCAGCAGGTGTGAAGCTCTTATTGAAAACAGTTTTTATTCTCCTGCGCTGGACTTCCTTTAATAACTGTTCCTTTTAAACAAAGCTGTAGAAAAACAAGCTCCGGACGCTGTTGAACTGGCCTGTCGTGACTCATTAGCATGCTTACGTTTGAGGGGACGAGGCTCTAATTGGCAGCAGGAATGTGAGTTAACACAGAGCATATGGCCGTGCCGTAAATACCCATCAGGCCTTGCTCCGGACAGACTCGAGCGGCTATGAATGAAGGACAGAGCGTGAAGAACAGCGGAGTGGAGCAAGACGAGATCCCTCTTTGAGTTCAGAACAGGTCATCTGTGAGATTTGCTCAGATCCAGGGAGAAAGTGTTAGAACTTCCTGTTTTAGCTGAACTGAACTTTTCTTTACTTTTCACACTCTTCTTAGCTTTTTATAATCTGAAGAAACTTCTTAAGCCTCAAAGAAACTAAAATGGTAAAAAATGGCAGCTGTGGTTGCCAGAATTCGACCATAAAAAATGCGGTAATGTTTTACGGTTTTAAGTTAAATGTACAGTTAAATACCGTAATCTCATTAACTCATATAATGTTAATATACCAATCAATTAAACTACGGAAATCAGTTTTGTAGCATTGAAATACACTGATAAACACCGAGCACAGGCGATGATTACAGGAATTTACCATTAACCATTTAACAGATATTTACCATAGAATTTTCACAGGTTTTACAGGCTCTCTGGGGTTTTTGGTGGTTTTTATTTGACTGACATGTCAATCAACTGACTCAGCTAATCACATGAGTTTGGGGCGGGACTATATGTCACCGGTGCTTTTCTTGAATGCATTCATATTTTGCTTTGGCTTTACTCCGTGTTAATATCTTGTTTTGTGGCTCTCACCAAACATCTCCAGGTCATGTTTCACCTTAATATCAGAAGAAAATATATATTTTGAATAAAAGCAAGCCTATTTTAGGACTTTTTTTACATTGTGACATTTGCATAAGCACTCCCAGAACAGTTCAGCACATTTAGACCTGAATTTTCAGTACTGTACACAACAATGGGAGAGCTCAACGTGATGCAAACTTAAGAAAACACATGCAAACAGAAAAAAACACATGCAAACTGCAAATTCTCACAACGTTACCAAACACAGAGGGGACCTGATTATTTGATCCGTAGCTTTTGGTCAGAGCAGAGATGTTGTAGCTGAACTAAAAGGTGAGTTATTTTGTGTTTATTTTAACAATCTGATATTATTAGACTAATCTGACGAATTACAGACTTAACTGTGAAACGTTATTTTAATGCTATGTTAGCTAGAGTTACTCTCAGACGGGTTCGTCACTTTTTGAGGTCTCACTGAAACATTTCTGTTGTGGCCCGTGCTGTTTGCAGCGCGTTCGTGTGTTGTCAAACTGATGAAGATGTTTTCTTAACATGTTGTCGTTTTTTTCTGTTTGCATGTGTTTTGTGAAGTTTGCAGCGCATTGAGCTCTCTCGGCCACCGTACAAAACATCTCATTCATTACAGTAAATGAAATATATAAAAGATGTTATTTCAGTTGTAAAGTATTTAATTAAAATAATTCAGGTCCAAACCACATAAATTAAGATTTTTTTCGTTCTTTTTAATGAACGAAACATTTATTTGTTGTTTTTAAATACAATAACTATTTATTTAATTGTCTATGAAATATTTATTAGTTTTATTCATTTTCTGCATGAAAATAAACACATTTCATACATTTAAATAATGTACATTTATAAAATGTATATATTATTATACAATACAATATTATTTTTTTCTATTATGCTTACTATATTTTGTAATGCAAAAATAACTAAATATAAATATATTCATTTTCTTTATAGACAATCTATTTGTTTATTTATTAATGGAAATTAATACATTTTTGTATTTAAATTATAATTAGAGTAAAAAACAATCCTTTATGCAATATTACATTTTTGTCGATATGCATATATTTTTAATACAGAAATTACTCATTATAAATGTCTTCATTCTTTTTATTAAGTGTCTGTTTTATCTTCTTTGTGTTGTTTGTTTATTTAATTAATTTATATATTATAATTTAAAATTATTGTAAAAATGTATAAAAGTTCTACTTTTTTCTATGCAAATCTTGTTTTGTAATACAAAAATAAAGTATAAATGTATTAATTAATTCTTTATAGAATATTTATTTAATTTCTATGTGGTGTTCATTTATTTTCTTTATAAAATTGAGTGCGTTCTTTTTTAAATCATGATATAAATGCATAAAATTTCCTCTATGCACTTTTGATTTAAAATATTTTCTTCATGCATAATATAGGTGAAATGTGATCTGAACATGTGTTTGGAGGACGTGAAGTAAACATATCCGTGCTCTGTGATATAACCTGAGCGCTGCCACCTGTTTAATGGATTCCTGGTATTTCTCATGCGCTGAACTTTGACACGTCACACGCTGAACTTCCTGTTTGAGAAATCATTCACAGATCCTCTCTGGATATCATGTCACATGACACATCCATGTCTGGTGTTTATGGAAAGGCTTTGAGATTTGCCAATAATAATCCGGACCTTCTTTATTTTGTCCCTGAGGTCCTCTGATGAACGAGCTGAATAAGTAAATGATCTACCCAAAGAAAGCCTACTGAAACACATGATGAGACGCGTGAAGAGATGATTCCTCTGTTCCTGCTCAGCCCAAAAACCTGTGATTTATTAGCGCTGCTTCTGTCAGACTAAATATTTAGCCAGCATTCCCCAGCAGCTTACAATAACAATCCGTTCCTCGAGGGCCAGGACTTACGGGCCTGTATTTATGCCATCCAAAACACAGCAGTAATATTGTGAAATATTTTTACTATTTACTATACCTGGTTTTTATTTGAATATATTGCAAAATATAATTTATTTATGTCATCAAAACTGTATTTTCAGCATCATTACTCCAGCCTTTAGTGTCACGTGATCATAATAATCAGAATAATATGATATGCTTCTTGAGAAAAATTGTTTGATTAATTGTAAATAAATTTCTGTTTACATATTATATGTTCTGTGTATATTTATTATGTATATATAAATACACGCATGTATTTAGAAATTATTTAATTCTATATTTATAATAATGTAAGTTTCAAAATAATTAAATATATTTAATATATAAACATAACATTTTTCTAAAATATCTACATGTGTGTGTATATTTTTATATATGTAATAAATATACGCAGCACTTTTTTTATTTATTTTGGTTGTGATTGACTGATGAACAGAAAGATCCAAAGATCAGCATTTAAAAGAAATCATAAATTAATACTTTTATTTAGCGGGGATGCTTTAAATGCATCTAAAGTTATAATGTTACAGAATATTTCTATTTTAGATAAATGCTGTTCAAGCAAAACTCGGCTCAGCATAATAATAATAATAATGAATTTTTTTAGGAGCAATGATTTCTGAATGATCATGTGGCTGGAGTAATGATGCTAAAAATACAGTTTTGATCACAGGAATAAATTACAGTTTAGTATATATTTTAATAGAAAAACATTATTTGAAATGTTCAAAATCGTACTATTTTTGCTGTGCTTTGGATCCGGTGAAAGCAGGCTTGGCCTTTACTGTTCGTAAACTTTTGACAGCTAGTGCATCTTCACCAGAAATCACAAGCAGCTAGTCGAGTGAGTCCGGGCTGGTTAGAGACGAGTGCAATACAGACAGACGTGATCAGTTCCAGCCAGAGCTTGATCTCGTGCGGTGAGAGATTGAGATGGACATCTCGCTTTGGTCATTGATTACAGGGTCGTGACCTCTCATCAGTCTCTAAGCTGTGAGGTGATGTCTTATCATCTTGTGCTTTACAAAGTCCTTACGTCATCTTGTGTTTCAGATCAGATCGTCTCTGACTGCTCTTGTGTGACTGTCAGCTCTTATTGCCATTTTATATACTGGAAAGCAACCTACTGTAATGCATTTTTTAGATTATATTATCAGATTATCTCATAAAAATGAGAAATTGCGTTAAAAAAATGTAGTGTTGTCAAACAATTAATCACATCCAAAATAACAGTTGTTGTTCACGTGTGTGTGTGTGTGTGCGCTATATGTGTATATATATATATATATAAAATATGTGTGTGTGTGTGTAAAGACACACACATGCACATATATTTTTTAAAAAGTCTAATATTTGTATATTAAATATATTTATATATAATATAAATTATATAAATATATATATAAATAAATATACAAATACAAATAAATATGAATAAAACTATTTACTGCAGTTTTTGTATTTATATGTACATAAATATGCACAATATACAGTATACATTATTCAATATAAATATACAGAATAAGACATAACATTATCAAAATAATACAGCATATGAAATTGCTTATATACATTTATAAGCAATATGTTACGATTTATAATCATATCCTTGATTTAATAGTAATCTATATATTACAGTCTGTACTACAAATTATATTACTATATATTATTATATTAAATTAATATTATAGTATACTATATTATCATATGCTATATTATATATTATACTGTACTATATTATATAGCATTATAGTATACTAGGACATGGTTATGCATTTAAAATGGTTATGAATTTAAAATAATACATAAAATAATAAATCAGAAAATTATTTATGCGTTAAAACATGTTGTGATATCAATTCAATGTGCTGTTTAGTGTAATATGTAATAGTTTATATGCAATATAATCATTTATATATTTAATAAAATATATAATGCAACAATATATGTACAATTATATACATAATATGATAATCATAACAATAATAATAATAGTCAATATTTGAAGTGTATCAAAAGTTGTCCTAAAACCAAAATGCATTATTAGATGAACTACTACATGTTGAATACTATGTGTGAGTATGTGTGTGTGTATATATATATATATATATATATATATATACATACAGTTTTAGTTCTTTATAATGCACAAATATTTGTTGTCACACCATGCTTAAGAACACATGATATCAATCAAAACTGTGTGTAGATCATGCATTTACTCTTAAAGCTTCATAACGTGTTTTAACGGAGATCACAGTTATTCACAACAACGTAGAATAGTTTATAAGGCAATAAAATGCATTTTATGGAGTCGAGCACATGATTCCCGTGTCTTCCTCAGGAAGTCTCATGGCTGTAGACGTATTAAGACGTCCGCTGCTTCTTTGAAGCACTTCCTCTGTTAATCTGTTAATCTTCCTGAAGAACAAGCACACCCTGAAACCCAACACACGTCCATCAGGATAGCTCTTATCAGCCGTTCCTCACATGCCTCATCAGCTGGGCTGGAGATGTTAAACACTCGCAGGGTTTGGTTACTTCCTTTCAGTGGCCTGATAAAGTTAGCACAGCAAGTCCTCCCAACTTTAACCTGCTATAGTTACCTATAGCCAAACAGCAACTGGTGACATGTAACAGAATTACATAATATAATTACAAAATAATGTTATTTAGGTAATGCTTATATCTGTATCCATAATACAGAGTTATTACAGAGTTAAGTGCTTAGTAGTAGCTGTTGTACTTACTTAAAACAAAATGTTATGATCAGGTAACTTATGTTTATGAGAGCCTGACCGATATATCGGCAGATATTAGGCATTTTCCAAACTATCGGTATGGGCATTAATAATGGCCGATAAATGAATATTTCAAAATTCATGACTAAGCACCTTAGGGAATATTTATGAGGATAGGCAAAGTGTCAGGTGCAGTGCTGGGTGCAGGGAGAAGAAGGCTCAAAAGACGGTTGTTTGAGGGAGTAACAGAGTCTTTTAAT
>JAUMHP010000059.1:16355285-16371976 GCA_032361065.1 Enteromius trimaculatus
TTGTTGTTGAATGTATTAATGAACAGAGCAGTAGTGATTTACTCCCGACGTCTGAGTGACTGAAGACGCGGAGGATTAACGTTACGTTTGGTTCTGAAGGGAAACGCCCCCTTGACCAACCGAAATGTCATTCATGATCCAGCCTCACCTACAGAAGCAGTGAGTATAATGTCTTTTAATGATTCTTTGCTAATCGCCTTTCCTAATAATGTGCTAATTAGCAAGTTTCACTATGAATACGGCCAAAAAAGATCCTGGAGTCAGAGGGGCGGGGTCAGCGGAGCTCGTGAAGATTTAAAGGGGAAGTACACAGAAAAGAGTGATTTCTAAAGAGCTGTTTATGACAGGGGGAAATTGCGTTTTTAAACTATCTTTGAGAAATTTTAAAACACTATATTACTTTCCATTGAGACCCTAAATAATCATTAGCTTGTGGAAAATTGGCTTTGTATGACTCCTTTAAAAATGAATTATTATAATCCTAATACAAGTGATGAAGGATTTCGAAAGTCTAACATGGTTGAGTACTACTGTATAAGGGTAACCCTGCCTGCTTTACATGTTAAAAAATTATTTACTGTAAAAATTACATTAGAGATTTAGAAAAGTAATCACATCAAATAATCATTACATTACTTTAATAAAGTAATTGAAAAGTTACACTACTTATTACATTTTAAATAGGGTTACTCGTAATCCGTAACCTGTTACATTTCCAATGTAACTTCCCAGCACTGATGAAGATGATAGAGATCATCCTGGTTTAATCACAGAAATCAATCTCAGAAAGCGATTAAAGTGCAGGCTGGTGTAAGCACACATCCGTCGCTCGTGAGCTGATTGGTTTCCTCCAGCTGCTGAGACGTCAGGTTTAGATTTTAACAGCACATCTGGGTGAGTTTGTCCACACGTGAATGTTTAGTGAATGACCCGTTTAGACCGAAAGAAACCAACAAGCATTTAGAGGCAAGTTCATAACACTGTACATTAATATTATGCATTACATATCATGAACAAACAAAGAACAGTGTTTTATTTTTATTTAAACTTTTTTAGTAACTACGAGTAGGTCAAGGTCACAAGATCTCAAGTATAGGTGCCTGGATATTGGGGGCTTTATAGGTAAATTATAAGATTTTAAAATCAGTCCTATATTTGACAGGGAGCCAGCGCACGGCACATTACAATAAGAGAGATGGTTTTACATCTAGCGGCTGTGTTTAAAACAAGCTGAAGAGGAGAATATGAAATACTCTGTTTAACCAAATTATGTTTTCCAGTAATTTTCTGGATCCCTTTTTGATAGTTTTAATAAATTTTAGTAATCAAAAGCATACCCAATTAATTGATTTTATCAAAATGTATTAATTATTATTTTATTTTATTTATTTTAGAAGTACTGTTTACATTTTGTTAAAAAATTCTGGTAAACACTACTTAATAAATGGCATTTTAATAAAACAGTTACTGTTAGTAGCAGTACTGTCAGTACATTAATTTATATATTTCTTTCAGTTTCTTAAAGTTAAACCAAACATTTATTTTGAGGGGTTGCTGTGAAGACTTTTAAAATATTTGTATAAGATGTGACAATACTTTTTTTCTTTAATATTATTATAATATGTGAGTGAATATAGAGCTGGCTATCATCGGCATATAGAAGAGACACCATATTTTACAAAAATACCAAGGGAAGCAAATGCAGGGAAAACAAAAAAGGCCCAACGACTGAACCTTGCTGAACACCACAACCGAGAAGAATGTTACTAGAAGATTAATGCCCAAAAGAAACAATAAAACATTTGACAAATAATACTGAAACAGCTTTAAAACAGTGCCACAAAGTCCCACACAAGACTCCAGGAGTGGCATAAGAAAGCCCAGGATGAGAGTTTTGTAAGACTTTATAAAACAGATTCAGCGCTATGTAAAGTGGCTCAAACCCAGACGTGTGAAGGAGCATGAGACAGAGTGTAACCAGTACTAGCCATCTGAGATCTAACTGCCATGACCTTGTTTGTGAAAAACCTAAGGCTCAGGGAAAAAAATGATCGGGAAGATTTAGTACAGAGTCAAGGGTGGAAAAAAAAAGGCATACAAAGTTTGTGGCAATTTTAGTGATCAGATCAGAAAAGTATTTGCACTTAGCTGCCTTCTGGAACATGGCAATAATCTCATATGAAACCTGCAGTTTATCCTTTTTCCACTTGCGCTCAGCATGTCTGCAGGTCTGTCTGAGAGAACGCGTTGTTTTGTTATGCCACAGAACTGGCACCGATGATTTCTGATCTTCAACAGAGCAACACTGTTCAGAATAGAGGCACAAGAAGAGGTGACTGAGATGTTCATCACCTTCCCAGTCGTGTAGTTAAAATTCCATTTTCTGAGGAATCCCATAACTAATGATGTGCTGCAATTAACGTCTCGTAAGAGCGTATGGTGAAGGTACAAGACGTGCTCACCATGGGCTGATTTCTTACTTTGGCCAAGGTAGGCTATAATACAGAGAAAAATTACAGTTTTTCCCTTTTTTTAATTGCAATTTTATTTATTTATTTATTTTAGTTTACGATTTAAGAATTTTGTGTGGTTTTGTCAGTTTTAAATAATTAAAATATTTAAATAAAAATTAAATAAATAAAATGAAAAACAGATCAAATACAATCAAAAATTAATTAAATAAAATGCAAATTAAATAAAACAAAGATAAATAAAATGAAATAGAGTAATAAAATAAACTATAAATTAATTATCAGTTTTCTTTAAATATTTCTGTTTACTTTCAAATTAAAAATAGAATGTTATAAACTAATAAAATAATCAAAGAAATAAAATGGATGATTAAAATCAAATACATAAATTAAATAAATGTAATAAACATTTTTTAAAAATGATTTTTTGTTTAAATAGCTGGTGAATGTAACTTATTTTGTCAAATTAGTGTCTTCCACAGCTTCTGAGGGGCAGTACTAACACATTAAAAATATATATATATTTAGGCAAAATAAGAAAAATGTGCACATCTCCGTTTTTTCAAAAGTTTTCATACCCCGACTCTTAATGCATGTTTGTGTTTTCTTCTTCTGGAGCATTTGTGAGTGTTTGAACCACCTGTAATAGTTGTGTACGAGTCCCTCGGCTGCCCTCAGTGATAGATCTCAAAATCATATAGTCATTGTTGGAAAGGGTTCAAATACTAGTCATCAATACAAAATGATGAAAAACCAAAGAATGTGCAGGTTCTGGGGGATTTTTCTGAAGAACAGCAGGCAGTTTAACTGTTTAGGAGAAACAAGGGACTCATGAACAGATACAACTGTGGATCATTCAGGTAACATTAGGAATCAAGGGGATGTAAACTTTTGAACGGGGTCATTATTATTATCTCTTATATACTATATGCAAACGTCTTTTATGTTTTTATCTTATTCAGGTCAGAACTAAATAGACAATAACATGCATTCTCTTACTTCTGTAAAACAATAAGCAGTTTGCAGATTTTGAAAGGGGGATGTAAACTTTTAAGCTCTACTGTAGGTGAAGTTAAAGATGGCAGGTGAATCTGAACTCTGCTTCAGTTAGCTGTTTTCAGCTCAGTGTGTGACGATGATGAAAGCTCTGGATGGAAACCCGAGCTGGACCCTCAACGTGTCTTGTCAACAGTAATCGTGTGGTTTTCTGTGTTCCCTCATGCGTGGATCTGGCAGAGAAGGACTCGTCCCAGCAGAAACAGGGCTGTTTTGTGCTGCTGGTCTTTGATTTTCTGTCCAGCTGATTCACGCTCTTCGCTGCTGCTTCAGATCCCGTCTGCTGATGTTTAACATGCTTGTCCGGTCAAGCTTTCTGAGTCACAGTCAACAAGACTTCCTTTATCATCAGGATTTGATTGGATGATGAATTTTGTCAAAGCTCAAAGGTCATTATTTATTCTCAGCATCTTTAAACGCATAGTTAAACATTTTATATTAGCATTTTAATTTAGTTATATATATTTTTTAGAACAATGAGCTTTGTACAGATCGAGGAGAAACAATAATGTACAGTATGTGGAAAATAATGTGTTTTTTGAACCTTAAACCACATAAACACATTACGCCATTACACTAAATACACTAAAAAAACATTAATTTTCATATCATTTTTAATTAAGCTTATTTGAACGTATAAAAATGTATTCAATACATTGATTTATTATTGTTCGTTTATTGTTTTTAATGATGAAAATGTTCTGTTTCCTTCACAGTAATGAATCGTGCACTGAAACATAAAGGTGCTTGACAGGCATTCGTTTCGAGTGGAAGAACCCGAGTGAATTAACGAAGCGGATTTGGCCATGGGTTAATCAGAGCGGCGCACGAGCAGGGGGAGAAACTCTGATAAAGACGCCAATTATTCAGCAGTAAATTAGTTTGGCCGTTCCAGTGCCATGACTTCTGTTAAACGTCCCGTCCGTCAGCTGTTTCTTGAGCTGGTTTTCTCCTCCGTCTCTCTCTCTCGGGTTCTCCAGCTCTAAACCGGCGTCAGTTTCCATCACTCTTTATTTGCTTTAATTGAGCGGGGCTAGTTGTCACGGCTCCAGTCAAAACTTCTCAGGGTGGGTTTGTTTTTGCGAGTCATTCCAAACACATCGCTATTTTTTTTATTTTATTTCATAGTTTGTTTTATTTTTTCCAATCTGCTCTCAAATGTTGTTTTTTAAATACATATATTTCCTATGTTTTGCTTTTTTGGTCTGCTTTCCATTATAATAAACAATATTTATGAACAAGAATTAATAAACTGACCAGAAAAGCACACATCAAAACTTTCCCTTAAGAAAATGTAAAAATAAATCTAATTTATAATATTAACAAAACCTTTTTAGTGTATCAGTAATACTAAGATAACTGTAAGAGTGTGTGATTATTTTACGGAATTATTTTTTATTTTCCAGTTATAATTTTATTTGACAAATTTATTTAATATTCTTTTCATTCATTTATTTAAATGTATAGTTTGTTTTGCCTCCTTATTTAATTTTATTTATTTTCATTCATTTTATTTATTTATTTATATTTTAATTTGTGATTTTTTTTCATCTGCTAATTCAATTACTGTTTTACTCCTGTTCATTTTATTTATTTATTTTAATTTATGATTTTATTTAATGTATTCCATTTATATATATATATATATATATATATATATAGTTATCTTTAAATTGAATATAAATTTTTTATTTAATGACTTTACCTTTTTAATTGTATTTATTTTATGATTTTGTTTCATATTTATTTAATTTATATTTCAAGTTTCTATTCTATTCTTAGCCTTGGCTCTGTGTTGAGCCGTCATTAGATGGTCAGACTCAGAGAAGTTTTTGAGGTTAGGGAACTGAACAGACAGGAGGGTCTCTCTTCAGAAGAAGTGCTGAAAGCTACCTGCTGGTGTGACTTAAAAAGGGTTTTTGGCTGAGATACTCCTCCTCAGTCCTGGTGTTGATGGTGAATGTGAGAATGTTTCCCAGAATTCAGCAGCGTTCAGCAGCGTGGAGTGTGGTTTTGCAGATGGAAAGTGTTTGTGCTGCAGAGCTCTCTGTGTGTGTGTGTGTGAGTGTTAATGGAGCGCAGGTCTCGTCTCTGCTCCTCCAGACGTGTTGAAAGCTGCTCGTCCGTCTCTGATGTGAGGTTGTGTTGTGTTTTTCAGGTTCACACTAAGTTTCACTCTCGTCAGGCTCACGCCGCCGGATCAGATACCAGCTGCCTCACCTTCTCTTACGACGGAGTCACCCTCGCTTCACGAGGAGGTCAGACACACCGCCCTGAGTGTATCAGACAGTAAAAATAAAATGTGCACATACACATGCAAAACAATGTTTATTATTAAATATTAAATAAAGTAAACAAAGAAATTTAAATAGTAAATCATAGTAAATAAAATCTGGAAAAAGTCAAACTTAAAGAATAATTTTTTTAAGGTTTTTAGTTTTATGTTTCAGATATTACATAAAATAAATGCATGAATATATTTTTCATTTTGATTTTTATTTCTCTTTCTCTCTCTCTCTAGCTACATACATACATTTATATAGGAAAATAAAAAAAATATATTTTTAAAGCTTATACACGCATGCACACACATTTTTATTTTTGTTTTATATATTATAAATATATATATATATATATAGATAGATAGATAGATAGATAGATAAAATGTATACAAATATTTTATTAGAAAATATTATGAAGTAAATAAATATTATAAATATTTATATATTTATATTCTATTTTATATATTATACAATAATAAAGACACCAATTGTCTTATTTAATATAACAAAATATAAAAATTATATTTTTACAAATTATAAACAAACATTTTATTTAGATTTTTCTAGAAATATTTACATTTATTTATTTGTCAGACATTTTTTTTAAAGCGACTTAAAATTGGTTTAGTGAAGGGAAAGATTGAAGTGAAAGTATAGACTTTATTTCTGAGGTGGTAGTTAGACGCTCACAGATCTAATATTTAGATTAATTTAGGGGATTTTTTAATAACGTAAATAATATCCAATAGTATATGATAAAATAATAATAAAAATAACCTTACTTTCCAGCCACACTGCCTTTACAGTGAAATATACTCTTAATTTGATATCAGATTATTCATATGATTTTATTCATACCGCCCACCACTATTCTGCATTGACCTCCACAGCTGAATTTGTGGGTTTTAAAAATGCTAAAACATATCGAATGCGTTGGAATATGTTCTCCGTGAGCACAAGGCAGACTTGTATGCAGAGAATGGAGGTCTTGTGTTTGTGGAAGTGAGCTGAGTGTGTAAGAATCACGTCTGATCCGCTCTGACTCACACACACACACACACACAATGACGCTGATTCAGCTTCTGTCTGCTCTGTGTGTGTTTTCAGGAGACGACACTCTGAAGACGTGGGACATACGCAGCTTCAGGAAACCTCTGGCTGCCGTCAGCGGCCTGACCTCCTTCTTCCCCATGTACTGATCCCTGAACACTTCATCTTCAGCTGTCTGAACAATATCCAGATGTTTCACTAATTATTAGCCTTATTAAGGGAATCTAGTATAAATGGGAAGCTGATATGTGCTGTAAATTTGCTAAAACTGCACTTTTATTTTAGTATATATTATGCATGAATTAATATGTATTCTGCATTTTAATTATAAAACAAATAATAATTGATTAATAATAATTAACAATAAATTTAAATTAAAAAAATGATTTAACGATGATGGTGGTTATAATATTAACAATAATAAAACAACAACAACAACAATAATAATACATTTAGCTAAATTTACTAAAACTGCACTTATTTTATTATATATTACATATTAATTAATATGTATTCTGCCTATTAATTATAACCTTTATCATTTGTTCATAACTAATAACAAATACAAATTATGTAACAACAACAATAATAATAATACATTTAGCTAAATTTGCTAAAATTTCTATTTTATTTTATTATATATTACATATGAATTAATATGTATTCTGTATATTAGTTAAAAAATAATAAATATATTCAGAATAATTAACAAATAAAAATTATGTAACAATGATTATGGTAATAATAATAATAATACTTCAATTTGCTAAATTTGCTAAAACTGCACTTTTATTTTATTATATATTACATATTAATTAATATGTATTGTGCCTATAATTATAACCTTTATCATTTATAAAGGTTTTTATAATTTTTTATAATTTTTTTTTTATAATTTATCATTTATTAATAACAAATACAAATTATGTAACGGCAGTAATAATAATAATAATAAAAATAATAGTAATACATTTTCCTAAATTTGCTAAAACTGCAATTTTATTTTATTATATATTACATATAAATTAATGTATTCAGAATAATTAATAACAAATACATATTATGTAACAATGGTAATTCTAATAATAATAATAAATCATAATAATATTTTTATTGATGTTTTATATATATGTACACACACACACATGATGTTAGTTTGATAATATTTTACTATTGGTCAGAGTATATATATTAGTAATTTATTTGAATAAGATTTTAGTTTGATATTTCAGTTATACTTGTGAATTTTATGATGTGCTTTTGTTATTATTCATTTTTTAGTAATTCTTTTTTTTTTAATATACATTTGTACACTAATGGATGAAAGTACTTTTGAAATAGCTCTTTAAGAGCTTTCATTTCATGTAGACATCTCCATTTAAGCAAAAATGCCCCTGTATTTCCTGTATAAGAGCCCTGCTGGGAACCTGTGGGAACTCTTCAGTGTTTGTTACTGTGTTGTAAGTCTTTCTGAAAGTGTTTGTCTTCTGATGTGAACAGGACGGACTGCTGCTTCAGTCCTGATGATAAACTACTGCTGACAGGGACCTCGGTGAAGAAGGACGAAGGGAACGGGAAGCTGCTGTTCTTTGAGCGTGGATCTCTGCAGAAGGTCTATGAGATTGAAGTGGCCGATGCGGTAAGTGTTGGTGTCGCTGTGTCGATACTAATAATGTTTCCGGATCACAAAACATGATCTGATGAAGTGTAGTGCATTATGGGACAGCTGGGACAGTTTCACTCAGCACTAGTGCTGGGTATCGTTCAAAAAATGTCAATACCGTTACCTTGAGTTTGATACCGGTTCCTGAACAATAACTTTTTCCATACCAATTTTAACAAAATGACATTTTTTTCCAGCTTGTTGACATTTAAACAGACTCTAAACCTCTAAACACAGAAAATAATAGATCAACACATTAGTTTGAATAACGTTTTCAGTCTGTTGTGTTTCTACCTTTACACTAGTGCATTGTTATTTATTCTTACATTAGCCTTATCATTTTTCCCCCTCTCAAAAGTTCAACTTTTTTAATTCATAAAACATTTCTCTTTTAATTAATGAATATTTCATTTTATTGTTGGATTTTATATTACAGCTTAAAACACTGAAGAAATACTGCTTTAATAATGTGTGTACATGATATGAGGATAGATTTACTCAAATAAAACGATCAAATGCTCTTGAAGCACTCCTTGGAGCAGTTCTGGGGATGTTCTTCATGTACCCTACTGTATTTATGTCCTCATTTAGTGAGACGCGGGACAGTGCTGGTCAGTATGCTAGTAAACACAACCATACATGAACACAGAGACACGCAGAATTCAGCTTTGCTTTTGAATATTGACAAATACTATTGAAAGTGGGGTGTGCTCACGTTTATATGTTTGTGTGTATTTAATCATATATATATATACACATATATATTTTATATATAATATATTATTAATAATATTGTATTATGTTGTCAATGAAAATACCTTTTTTTCATTTATTTATTTTTATTCATTAATTTATTTCAATATTGGAAATTAATATAATTTATCATTCATGTTTTAATTATTATATAATATAATATACAATTTGTTGTAGTTATAATTTATTGTTTTATTATTGTAGATGAATATAGCATGCTTTAATTTTATTATTAAAATTTCTAATTTTATACTCATATATATATATATATATATATATATATGTGTATTCATTATACGTATAATTATTACTCTTAAATAAACCACAATATGCTTTGTTCTAGCATTATTCTTTTTTCTTTGTTTATGTGATTGTCAGATGTGCATGTACTGCCAGCTTCGGTTATGTACATCTTTACAGTATCTAGAACTGAGAACCGAGGCGTCCCAATAACATGATTTTCTCTGGAAACTCTGTGCAACTGCAGACAGGAAGTGAAACTTTCGTCCTGTTCGTTGGTCCCTGTGTAAGTCAAGGGATGGTTGTCTCCCTCCATCCATTAGCTGGAATGACACACGCGTGACCTCGACAAGCATCCCGGCGCTCTTGAGAGCTGAGTTCGTCTGAAGTGAGTGTCTCTGGGAGCTCTTTCTGAGTGACAGCTCAAAGCTCCCGTGGCCGTCTGTGATCAAATGTGCTGTTGAGTGGGTTTCTCTCAGTCCCAGCGCTCCGGCTCGAGTCAGAACAGAGTAAAGGCTAATGCTCTCCATCCCAGGCTGCTTCTCGTCTTGAAGCTGACAGAATGGCGGACAGCAGATGTTGACGTCCAGCAAACTGAATACACTCAGTAAAGAAACCATGGAGCGGCAGCATTTATCAGAAGTACTAAATATTCTCTGTATGATGAATCACAGACATTCTCCAAAAAATTATATATATATATTAACTGTAGAAGAAAATAATACTGTTTTGGATTGGTGCATTTTGCAATTATTAGTAGTTGTGGTATTTCATGCTTCTTCCAGTTGTCTTGGAGTTTGACAGAAGAAAATCAGCATTCATTGCTCTTTTAAAGAGAGGCTTGCACATACTGAAATAATCTTATTTAGAGCTTTACGGAACAACTGCATCTGTCATAATCACAGATTAATTTTCTTTAATTTGTTTATTTTCATTATGGCAAATTATATTATATTCTCATCTGTCACAAGAATTATATAAAAAAAATATAGAATGTAATCCAATTTATTTATTTTTTTATAAATCTGCAATACATAATATATTCATAACATAAAAAATATTTATAAAATAATTATTTAATTGTTGTTTTCACAAGATATTTTATCCTAAAATGAAAAGCATGTAACATTACCTTTTTGTCATATTTAAAAAAACAATGTTATGCTCTAAATAATATTATTTTTCTTTAATATTATGAAGCATTAACTCAGTGAGGAAGGCAATATGTGCGAGCTACTCCTTTTTATATAATGACGATACATTACAGTTATTATAGTTATTCTGCCAAATGCCAAAATACCCGCATCGTTTATGTCCGGCATCTGTAGAATCACATTAGCAGAGGTGGACGGCTCTTGTTTGTTGAAAATACCTTTGGCCCGTCCAGAAGACTAAAGTTATTTATAGCTGACCTGACGAGGAGCTATTTACAGCGTTTATCCACCGCAAGACGGCTGAAGAATTTAAGTGCTGTCTTTATGAAGTGCTGCACCAGGCTGTCCTGTGACAGGAAGAGCTACCAATCATTCAAGTGTAAACACAGGCCATAACCCCGCAGCGAGGTCATGCTCTGTGCCGGGACGTGGACACATCTTCAGGCTGGAAAGAGTAAATACTCCAGGGGTGGTTCTCAGCTTTGCTGACTTTTTCACAAGGTGCAAAAACCAGGTGAGACGTGTGTGTCCTCCAGGACGATAGTGCTCCCTCTGCACTGGACATTTGGAATGTGGCTTGATGCCTGAAACCTAAAACAGATCCAGTGCTGCTTGAACTGAAGTGATATAGTGTTTATTTTACTGTCTTTGTGGGTCTCTCAGAGTGGTTTGCCTCTTCTCTCAAGAATAGGACATTTGTTTTGAAAATAGAAAGTTTTTTGGCCCCTGTAGTATGTGGGGTTCCCCAGGGTTCCATTCTGGGACCACTGTTGTTTTCCCTTTCTTTGCTTCCTTTGAGGTTCATCTTATGGAGGCACAATTTCTTTTACCGCTGCTATATGTGCGAAAACTAAAACCTCAGACTGAAGTGTTAAAACGTTTACTGAAAATTCTGTCATTAATTACTAACCTGGGTTAATTAATTACTTACCCGGTTTGTCGTTCCAAACCCATAAGACCTTCATTCATCTTTGGAACACAAGTTAAGATATTTTTAATGAAATTAGAGGGCTGTCTGACCCTCCATAGACAGCAACACAACTGAAATGATCCCAGGTCCAGATCCAGTAAAAACTAGGATCATATTGGATGGCTCTCTGATTTCATCACAAATATCTTTATTTGTGTTCTGAAGATGAACGAAGGTCTTAAGGATTTGGAACGGCATGAGGGTGACTAATTAATGATAGACTTTTCATTTTGGGGTGAACCAACCCTTTAAGTTTTTTGGAAGTTATCTCAGGGTGGTTTGACCCTTGTCGTTTGCTGTGAATAAAGCAGATTTTCCTCCAAGCGGGCCCCTTTAGTGTGTGGTGTTCCTCTTGGGTCAATTCTGGTACCACTGTTGTTTTCCCTTTAAATACTTCCTTTAAATGATGTCTTTCAGAAATATCTCTTACTACTGTTACACTGACCATTTTCAGTCTTATTTTCCATTGACGTTTGGAATATGCCTTGATGTCCGAAAACTAAAGCAGATCCAGTGCTGCTGGGATTGAAGTGATACATTGTTTATTTTTAAGTGTCTTTGTAGGTTTCTCTTTGTTGAGTGGTTTGACTCCTATCAAAAGGATCGGACATTTGCTGTGAATATGGAGCATTTGTCCTCCGTGTCAGCCTCTTTAGTATGCGGCGTTCCCCGGGGGTCTATTCTAGGACCACTACTGCTTTCTTTGAGTTACATCTATAGGAAGTACAGTATCTCTTACCACTGTTGCGCTGACATTAAATCAGATCCAGTGCTCCTCAGATTGAAGCTATAAAGTGTCTTTGAAGTTTTCTCAGAGCGGTGCTATGGATTTGTACAGAAAGACTAACCCTAGAACTAAAATATAAACTTTGTGCTAAAAGCATGTTAATGTTAAGACGTTTTCACCCTCTTCTCCTGCGTCCACACGTGTATTTTTGAGTCTTTTATTTCATTGCATATCTTTTCACTGTATTGAATCAGAGTGAAAAAACACTTTTATATCAACAAATTAAACTGTGACCTTGTGTCTTATTGCAGTTTAGTTAAATTATTATTACTGTTATTATTTTTATTATTGTTTTGCATGTTTACATTAATTTGTTGTTGTTAATAATTATTTATTACAAATTAATACAGTCATTTTTTTAAATAATTATTTTATGTATCTTATATGGTATTTACATTGTTTATATATTACATTTAAATTAAAAGCAAAATATTAATATAATATATAATTATTTTATTTTTTGATTTGTTTTATTTTGTGGCATTTTCACACAGTTTTTTTTATTTATTAAGAAATATTAAGATAAATATTATATATTTCATTATTGCAAACACATATTATTACTTTCATTTTACTTATTGATTTTATTTTTATTAATTTTTTTATTTTTGAATATATCTTACATAGAACTTTTTAATAATATTTTATAGATATGCAAATTTATATAGAATTATGTATAATATATCAATATTATTTTATCATTGCAGTATCAATATTAGAATTATTTGCGTATTTAAATACGTTTTGTTTGTGTGTATGCTGTGTACATATCTGTGCATGCATATGTAATTCAATAATTAGGTGAAAATAGTCTTTCTTCTTCTTCTTCTTCTTATTTTTATTAATACTACTACTTTATTTATTTGTTTAAAAGTATTTATTTTTTGTGAAAGCATCCTTGTGTCTCCTGATTGGGTCTAGTTTGGCACACACTCATACTGTGAGTAAACAGCTTATTTTGTTTAGAAAAGATGGAAGATTGAATGTGATGCTAAAATGTCACTTCGTCTTTGCCATAACCGCAGTAAATGTGCTCAAGAAGGATCTGAATCATTCACATCACCGTTATTATCATTCCTCCCAGCGCTTGTAGAAACATTTGAGCTGCACATAAATACTGTGCATTGTGAGTGTTTGTTTCTCTGGCACGTGATGAACAGTCGTAGGTGCATGCATAGATCGCTGTTTTTCAACGTTTCCCATGTGCTGCTTGTCCTGATGTTTGCTTTCCTTACCCAGGGTCTCTGTGTGGCACGATTACGAGTAATGGAGAGGTCAGATATACAGATGTGCGCGATCTAAACCTGCAAGGTAATGGAGCGACTAAAGGAGATTATGTTTGTATTCGGACAAAAAAAGGCTCAGATGGAAGCACATTTTAGATCCGCAGCCAAATCTTCCAGATCTTCTCTAAATAATCAATTACTCAGCCACATGCCCATAGAGACGGATTAACCCCGTACATCCCGTTAAGTCAATAAGGGCCGGAGAAACCCCTGCGACGGTACTGGGGGAGGGAGAGGGTCTAAAGCCGGATTCTAGGTCAGGCAGGCTTAATGCAGTCCGGCTGGAGGATTCAGGCAGATACCAGCCCAGAGCTGAACAGCTGGAGGCTAAGCAGATTTCACCCCCATGCCTCCGCAGGTCTTTCCTGATCTCAACACTGCATGCAAGAGTTTCTTGAACAGAGCATGATTAACTATGCTCCTCCTGTGCTGTTACCTCATCTCAAGAGATCTCAAGTGCATACCTGCTGCTCACTCTTTTGGATTTCCCGTGCAGCTTCATTATTTACTTACCCTCATTTTTTGTTTTAATTATTTTTATTTTATTTATTTTTGTGGTATTTCCCTGAATTTCAGTGCAGCATGTTTGCATGACGACAATATTTATTTTATAAAAATTTTTTTTTTTGGTATTTTCATTCATTCAGTGCATCATGTTTGCATGACAGTGGTGACGTATTTACCCCTTGCTTTCATCCAAACCTTTATTTTTAAAATATTTTTTGATTTGTTTTATTTTGTGGCATATTCATACAGTTTTATTTGTAAGTACAGTGTCTTTGCACGACAGTGATGACGTCTTGTACTTTACCCTCCTTTTGTTCTAAACCTAATTTATTTTTTTATTTTTTATTTAATGTATTTATTTATTTATTTTTTGTGGTATTTTCATACATTTCTCGTACATTTCATTATAGCAGGTCTTTTCCTTTCCAGCTTCATTATTCACTTCCAAACTTTTATTTTTTTATTTTATCATTTTATTTTTGTGTTATTTTTTCTTTTTAAGATAAATATTATATATTTTATTAATTAATATTAATTTAATTATTCATTTTATTTTTTATATTTATTATATTTTTATATTATATCTTACATACAACATTTGAGTAATAATAATATGACATTATGACAAATATACAACAACAATAATAAGTATATTTAAACTATTATTTCTACTTTTACTACCACTACTACGCTGTTAAAAAAAAGAAGATTTATGGTAAAAAACTGGTAGCTGTGGTTGCCGGAATGTGTCAAAAAATACGGTAACAATGTTTTAGGTTTTATGGTTTTAAGTTAAATACCGTAATTTCATTAACTGATACAATGTTAATATACCAACCTATTAAAGTTTTGTAGCTTTGAAATACACTGATAAACACCAAAAGCAGGTGATGATGAGGAAGTCACATGATGAACCAAAGCCAATCACAAGCAGCTTTTAAATATGAACATATATAGAAGCTCAGAGTCATTGAACACTAAACACCATCATGATGACTGAATTAATTTAACAACATTACATGTCACACACAACCCTAATAAACATCACTGATGAGAAAACACTAAGAAGAAACAGAGTTATTTCAAAGAAAAAACATCAAATTCAAACTAAATTTGAAATGCAATGCAGGGAATTCTGGGAATATCAGATTACTACTTTTCCGTGTAAATTTTACAGGAATTTACCGTTAACCATTTAACAGTTTTTCCTGTAGCTTTTGTCCAGTTTTTTTACTGTTAAAATCACAGCCGTTTTTTACAGTGTACTGCTGTTTTAAATGATATTTTATGAATCAGCTGTATTTATTTGCTTGTTTGGGTTGGACTTTCACCAGTCAGATGTTGGTATGAATGTTTTTTCATGCTTTTTTTTTTCTTTCTTAGTTTCCTGGATGTGCTCACTGTGAACTGTCAACATATAGACATGCGCTGCATGCATGTGATTGCAGTTTTTCAGGAGTCTGTTCCTCCTCCTCCTCACACACACACGGCCCTGGCAGCGGCCCAGTCATCACAGAGAGTCTTAGAGATCCAGATCCAAATATAGTCAACTGGAGATGAGGCGGACGGAGAGAGATAATGAGTTGTGATGTGCTGTTTTTCAGAGCGTGGTCCGCTGTCTTTGGCATCCCAAGCTGAATCAGATCATGGTGGGGACGGGGAACGGCCTGGCGAAGGTCTACTACGACCCGGTCAAGAGTCAGAGGTGCAGATGCTTTGCTG
This sequence comes from Enteromius trimaculatus, assembly GCA_032361065.1. NCBI lineage: Eukaryota > Metazoa > Chordata > Actinopteri > Cypriniformes > Cyprinidae > Enteromius > Enteromius trimaculatus. The sequence continues at coordinate 16,371,227 of JAUMHP010000059.1, forward strand.
TCTGTCTCTTTCCCGCTTCACACTCTTCCCTGTTTTTCTGTCTGTGTTTGTTCAGTAATGATTTCAGCTGGATTTAGACTGATTGAACTGACCGACTGAAACCAGGAAACTCAACAGAACCGCTCCATTAGTGTCGACTGAGAGCAGAATCAATTGTCTGCACGTTTACAACAAAGTCATGTCCAACTGACAGAAACAAAACACACTTGTGTTTTCATAATATATTCAATGAACTGTTGGCTTTTTCTGCAAAGTTGCAACAACTTTAAAGGTGATTTTCTCAATGGTGTCCTAACAAACCATACATCAATAGAAAGATTATTTATTCAGTTTGATATATATATAAATGATTGTTATTATTAAATAAAAACAGTCAACACATAACATATCCAGTAGTTTCTTTTTATTGTTTATTCACAAATAGCTATTTATACTAAATGACATATTTTAGAGCTCAACATAACTTGAATATGTATTTACAGTGGGTACCGAAACTATTCAGACCCCCTTAAATTTTTCACTCTTTGTTACATTGCAGCCATTTTTTAAAATCATTTAAGTTCATTTTTTCCCTCATTAATGTACACGCAGCACCACATATTGACAAGTTTTTTGGCAGATTTATTAAAAAAAAAAAAAAAACTGAAATATCACATGGTCGTAAGTATTCAGTCCCTTTGCTGTAACACTCATATATTTAACTCAGGTGTTGTCCATTTCTTCTGATCATCCTTGAGATGCTTCTACACC
>JAUMHP010000059.1:16393193-16417504 GCA_032361065.1 Enteromius trimaculatus
ACCTTTGATTGGTCAGCCTTAAAAAATGCTCATATATATATATATATATATATATATATATATATATAAAACAAACGTTACAATAGTATTTATTAATATTTTTAGTTTTATATTTTCAGTTCTATCTGATTTTAGTAATTTTTTTATTTGTTTTAGTCTTTGTTTAATATTTTTTTTAAATTTATCTTTAGTTTATTTATTTATGTTGTAGTTATTGTGTTGTATAGATATTTTGTTAAAAGTTTTTTTTGTTCTTATTAGTATTTGTTTATTTTTATATATATATATATATATATATAAGGCTACTATAACTACTATAAATGCTTATAAATAGCCAATATGCTAGTTATTCCACCAAAAAATAAAACTTCTGTCATCATTTACTTTCTCTCAGGTAGTTCCAAATCTGTATGAATGTCTTTGTTTTTCTAAACACAAAAGAATATATTTTAAAGAAGCTTTGTAACTTGGCTGTTTTGAGTCACCATTGACTTTCATTTTTTTCCTACTATGGAAGTCAGTGGTGACCCAGAACAGGCAAGTTACAAAGTTTCTGCCTTGGTGCAGACATGCAGCAGACATGGCCCAGAGGCAGAGAGAAAGGGAGCGTGACTGGAATGACTGCTGTTCCCACTTTTGCATGCGTGTGTGTTCTCCTGTGTAACATGTTCATTTCATCCCCCTCAGGTACTAAAGGAAAGTGGACCCCCGCACATGAAGAGTTTCCTCACACGTGTGACTGTGGGGGAGTTCTCATCCGAGGGTGAGGGGAACAGTAAGAAACTCTCCAAAAAGAGAGCTGCCCTCTCCATCCTGCAGGAACTAAAGAAACTGCCAGTGCTTCCTGTTGTGGAGAAACCCAAAGTGCATTACAAGAAACGGCCTAAGACCATATTAAAGGTAGGTTGTTTTAGGAGCAGATCCAAAAGGAGTGTTGCTTTCTTAAAGGGTTAGTTCACCCAAAAAAAAAGAAATCTGTCATTAATTACCCTCATGTCGTTCCAAACCCATAAGACCTTTGTTCATCTTTGGAACACAAATTAAGACATTTTTAATGAAATCATCAGCCATCTGAGCCTCCGTAGACAGCAATACAACTGAAATGATCCCAGATCCAGAAATGTAGTAAAAACATCAGTAAAACATCAGTGGCTCTACTTCAGGTTAGCGTTTTTTTTTTTTTTTTGAGGGTCAGATGGCTCTCTGATATAATCTTAATTTGTGTTCCGAAGATGAATGAAGGTCTCATTGGTTTGGAATAACATAAGGGGGAGAAATTAATGACAGAGTTGTCATTTTCGGGTGCACTAACCCTTTAATATTCTGGAGTGGTGGCAGTTACTGGAATATTAAATCAATATTGAAATCTACGCATTAATATGGAATGTATTTTGCACAAGTGTAAACTCTCATTTCTGTGTTATTAACAGCATCAAAAGAAATTGGCAAAATAAATATAATAGGCCTCTTCACACCAAGCATGATTACTATAGCTGCTATAGGGCCGAACGGCTCTAAGAACTGTCAGGTATGGTTCCAGTTGTGTTTTCACGTGAGCCTGGAAACAAACCGTTCTCAGCTCGGAATTCTCGGCATGGTTACATAGAGTGCGTGACGTCGCCAATCAGGATCTGTCACTTGTCTGTTGCCTGGCTGCTACTTTCTCTGTAGCATGCTAAGCGCGCTATTTTGAGCAATGTGAACACAAATTAGTAATAGAATCTAAAGACATTTCTGATCATCCTCCATACGCGGTGGTTCTTTACACCTCATATTATATGTAAACATTTGTGTTACCACAGCAACAACTGACGCATTGATTTTGCATTCCAAAAAGATCCATTATCAGCCCTGCAGTGGAAAATAAAACCAGAACTGTACCGGCCAGCTCGGAACGGTTCTGTAAAGAGAACCATTCAGCCCAAAAATGGAAAAGCGGCTTATAAGGATAACTATAAAGATGATAATATTAGCGCCCACATTAGCAAACGATATCGAACGAGCTCGTGATAGCAGGATGGATTCTGATTGGCAGTCATAGAGTTTTTTTGTGTGAAATCAATTAAAAATTCATGTCACATTCATTGAAGATGTTTTTGGCGTTTGGAGTTTGGCAAACCCAATCCAAATATCTTCGCTCACTCAGTCAGTCACTCATTCACACACGCTCATTCACTCTTTTGTCATTCTCCTGACAGGGTTACTGACATGAACATTAACCAGTCGTCCATCTGTCCCTCTGTTTTATCTGTGTCTCTCATCCTCGTTCTCATTTGCTTTTTCCTTCTCAATTTCTCTCTCAGACAGGACCAGAGTATGGACAGGGCATGAACCCTATTAGCAGACTGGCTCAGATTCAGCAGGCCAAAAAGGAGAAGGAGCCCGAATATATGCTGCTTTCAGAGAGAGGGATGCCTCGCCGGAGAGAATTCATCATGCAGGTAAGTTTAACAAGAGAGGGAATGAAGAGGTGTAAAGTAAAATAAAAATTTGAACGCTGAGAGGGGGAGTGAAGGACAGATGAGTCCTGCACAAACACTGATAACCTCCCACTGTGCAATCTGTCTTAATCAGAGAGACTGTCACCTCCTCCAGCTCTGATTACCACTGACCTTCAGCTCTGTCAAAGTCAGACAGAGACTCTTTTGGCACACACAGTTGCTCATCCACTCTTGGAAATTTCTTCTCGTTTCAGAAGTTGATGGATAGGTAGTCTTAATTTAGATCATTTAAGTGACAGCATGTAGGTCCAAGCAAAATTCAAAGCATTAAACTTCAACTTCGTGGAAAATCCTTTGCCTAGCTCAACGTGCATGTGCATTTATGCCCTTGACATCTTGCACATAATTGCACAAAAATAAGATTTGCATTAAAATTGATTATTGGCTTGTATAGAAATGTAAAAAAAAAAAAAAATCTAACCATTATTTTCTGGTTGTACACTGCATCACATGTGCACTAAGCACACATCACATCACTGGCTGGTGTCCACTGGTTTATTACAGGTCATTAAAACAACAATAACTGTATTGCTGGGTGCCCAGTAAAAAATTAACTACCTCATACAGTAAAAATGAAGCCCCCTGTAGTCAAAAGAGCGGTGCTTAGTGAACAAAGACACAAAAATACCAGCAGAATTGGCTTAAAATCACCTCGGATTTCCACATACATTTAGAAATGCCTCCAACTTGGATCTACTTTTGTTCTCTAGTTTTGGATTAACGAATGGGACTAATCAAAGATCAGAACTCATACAACTTAGTTGAGTTGTGCTTGCTAGCTGAGCACTGTGTAGAATAGCATAGTATCAAGTAGCGTAAATTAGTGATGTATCAAAGTATAACGTGTCATAGATTAGAGTTTAAAAGAACATTATAGATTGAAGTAGTAGTATAGCCTACAATATAGTAGTGTTGGAATGGTAAAGTAAATGGGGAAGAATGGATTTGTGTAGAGTAGTACATAGATGAATGTTTGAGTTGTTTGGATTGGATGGATTAAGTAGAGTAAACACGATAGAGTTGAGTTGTATGTAGACTGGTAGTAGACTGGTGTAGAGCTATACAGATTAGAGCATAGCTGTATAGAGTAAAGGGTTATAGAGTAGGTTTTAATTGAGTTTACAGGATAGAGTCAATTTGTGTAGTGTAGAGGTATATAGAGTAAAGTTAAAGTAATAGAGTAGGGTAGTAAATTTATTTCAAGAGTTCACGCTTTCCTTGTAAAAAATAATAAAGCAATTTTGCCGTGCTGTCTGGGGAGTGAGCCAGGAGAACGGCGAACTCCGAACCCTAATGGATAGAACCCTAGCATGGGCAAGAGTTCGGCGTTCAGCTTGTTCACTGTCTGCCCCCCCGGAAAGGCATGAATTAAACGGAAATGGTGGAGAAGGGGAGGAGGAGGGATGCGCGAAAAGCGAGATGCAGGGAAATGAAAGCTGGGAGAATTTATGGTGAGGGGAGAAGATTTGATTGGGTGCGGATAAACAAGGGATGATTACGTGTACGGGCTGCCAGCCGTGTCTGATTACTCGTTCAGCGATCCTCTCGAAACAAAGTTATTTGCAAAACTTTTACTTTAGAAAATGTAAGTACATTTGTATAGTGTAAAGCATGAGGTTGAAGTAATTGACTCCGGAAGAATAGATAGAATGGGTTGAGCAGAGTAGAGTATAGAGTACAGTGGGGTTTTTTTTGTTAATTTGAGCAAATTTAAGTAAATTTGTGTGGTTTAGAGTTGTGTAGAGATGTATAGAGTAGTGTTGCGCGAAAATTAATATTTGTCTTTTTAATCCATATTAATCCATTTGATTCTTTTGAAATGAGTTTATATGAGCTCTGTGTGTGCCTTTATGAAAGTGCTTGTGACAATGTGTCTTCTAAGGGTTCTGTCTTTTTAAGGAAAATGCCAGCTGTCTTTAGTCTGTGACCTTGGGTGAGCAAAGAGGTATAAAGTGTAGAAGACAACCCCCTCCTTTGTCACACTCAGCAGGGAACTTGTTTCTTTCTGTATGATTGTGCACCATTCTTGCAAGAATTAAACCTTTTTTTATTAAACGCAATTGCTCTATTTGCCTTCTTGACCGAGAGCCTCTCAATTTTTGCCACAAAAGTAGGATATAAGTGAATAGAGCGAGGATGAAATTATAGAGTAGGGTATGATAGGATGGATTGAGTAAAGTAAATAAAGTTAATTTATTTAATACATTTTTACAAATAGAAGTGCATTTGTATGGTTGAGAGTTGTATAGAATGGTGTAGAGATGTATAGAGTAGGGTAGAGGTGTGTGTGTGTGTATATATATATATATATGTATATATATATATATATATGAAATATATGGTTTTATGTAGTTACAAGCAAAAGAAGCATTTAGTTTTTATACGATTAATCGATTATCAAAATAATCGTTAGTTGCAGCCCTATATTATATAAATATATACATGGAAACATTTTCAAAATATGTGCTGTGTGTGTGTGTGACTTCATGTATATATGATAAACATACACAGTACACAAACATATTATATATATTATTATTACATATATTAAATAATATTAAACCTTTATTTTGGATGCAATTAATCACAATTAACGATTAACAGCACTACTACACAGGATGAGTGTAGAGTTAGATTATGTAGAGTAGTTTAGAGATCTATAGATGAAAGTTTTGTACTAAAGTAGTACTTTGTTGTGTAGACTGGATAGGTTGGGTATGGTGGAGTTCTTTGTGGTGGTGTACAGTAATTTTGGTGGAGTAGAAAACACTCAAAATTAATAGACTGATGTAAAGCAGTACAGAGTTAAAGGAGTTGTGTAAACTAGATAGGATAGGGTGTATTAGGGGTAGAGACAAAAGGATTTTGTAGAGCTAACTTAATTAGCATAAAGTGTAGTAAGTAGTATGGAACAGAAGGATGGATCAGAAGGGATGGAAGCTGCAGTATTCCAGCAGCATAAATAGTACACTGAAGACTGCAGTTAAAATCATGTTGAGTCTCATTCTGAATGATCCGTCAGAGACTCATCCAGCTCTACCACACACATAAACAAGTAACAAGCAGCATCCAAGTTGGAGAAGTTTCCCTTCCCTGTCTCCCGTCCGATAATCCCTTGCTTTAAAGCGCTCCGTGCATCTCTTGAGCGTGCGGTATCACAGCCTCTAACTGATTCTCCATGCTCCTTTCACTGTCGCATTAGACTGCTTGTGTGTGTTTCTTTTGTGTTGCCCAGTCGCTTCTAAAATTTCCACATTGTTCACTCCCTGGTCTGTGGGCATCAATACGTGTCTGTTTTCAGGCCCACACCATCTATCCCCACCTGCTGCTTTGCTCCTAATAAATATGAAAAGATGGTTGTCTGTGTTTAGAGACAAAATGTTTTTATCTTTTACAAATGTGTGAGAGTACAGTGCTACCAGTTTTACTGGAAATAAAGGCCATTTTTACATATTTGATACATTGTTGTTTATTATTTTCTTATTTACCAGTCCAACATTGTTTGCTGGCAGGTGAAAGTAGGTACCGAGGTGACCACAGGAACCGGACCCAATAAAAAAGTGGCCAAGCGTAATGCTGCTGAGGCCATGCTGCTTCAACTGGGCTACAAGGCATCTACACCATTACAGAACACTCCGGAAAAGGTCAGTTTCAATCAAGCTGCTTTGCAATGTTTAAGCTGCAACTGCTAGTAATTATTATGCTTCAACGGACATACAATTTAAATCAAAGTAGTTGGCCCTACAAACTATTAAGCAATAAAAGATATTTAAAAATATATATACTGTATGTATATTAGGTTGCGTTTCACATACTTTCAAAATCAAAGATTTATTTCAAAATCATGATGCTGGTTAAAGTATCTTAGTGTTCATAATTTGGGAACACATTTTACACAATAATAATTAATAATACAAAAATGTCTATGAAGGTTATATACAATTATAAAAGTACATACACGCATGTATATGTGTGTGTGTTTGTATGCATGAATGTGTGTGTGTATATATATATATAATATGAGTAGTCAACATTTGTAGTGGATCAAAAAATTCATCAAAATTGTCAGAAAAGATGGAACGTTTCGATACACTTCAAATGTTGACTACTTAGTTAATTATCTAATTTTGCCGCCACATTCAGCATGAACAGCGTAGCGGGGGTATTAATGAGAGTATACGTGTGTATCATCACGCCGCTTCCTGTTTCGGTGCGCACAACCTTAATCTTTAAATCTCCCATCTACTTAGTCTTTGCAAGTTAGTGACACTTATGTCGTGATGTCTCAATTTGGTTGCAATTCTCCCTTTCTAATGGAAACAGGGGAAAGCGACTTGTCTGACATCCATGAAAAGGGGTTTGCTAAACTGGCCCTTTTTTTCTCTCTCTCCATTTCATCCCGCTCCTCTATTATCTTAACATTGGCCACAGATGGATAACAAAGGCTGGAATGGACAAAGAGCTGCTTTTCCCGAAACAACAACCAACAGTAAGTGTTTTTCTCTTCGTATGTGTTCCCCAGTGTAGGTGATGCCGGGCCGTTTAATCTATCTGACTGATTAATAAGAAACCGAGTCGGCTCAATCACAAACTCGCTTCTATGGAGAGCCTGTGAATTCCTCCTATTCACACAGACTTATGTGCTTTCCCAGGGGGTCTGTGAGACCACAGTATTACACACTCACACACACATTAACCACCCAGAATCTATTCCAGAATACAACCGTGGTCTCCCAGACGGGTTTGCACACACACAAACATATCCATTTTCATGCCATGCTTGACTAGGAGTTCTTTGGATCTCTTTTAAGACTGAGGTTTAGAGAAATAAGGTCTTCATTAGGTCCTTAAATGATCCCAGTGTCAAAGAACTTTTAGTGGGTGCTGTTTACATTTCCCACAAAATCACATAGTGATGCAAGTTATTGTACTATGTTATAATGGCCTTTAATATCTGTTTTCGTTAGGTTATGTACTAAATTACATGCATATACCCAATTATCCTAATAGGTTATACATTATGCATGCACTTACCTTAAATGTAATAACCATTTTTAATGAAAGTCCAAACAATTCAGTTATTAAAAGAAAAAATGTAATGATTTTATAGTTTTATGTATTCATAGGAAAAGGGTACCCAACATTTACTAAAGGAAAAGTGTCAGAAATGTACTTTGCATCAGGCCTTCACAAATGTAAATGGGTTTGTTCATTAGCAGTGCTAGTAGCTGATATGGCTGATTTCTTGGCACGAGTGTGTAAAAACATAACAAACAACCACAGGGTGTCTCTAAAATCACTCATTTAGGCAGAACTTCAGCCAGTATTTTATTCACAACAGAACTAAGAGAACATAACAAATGTTTAAACTGAGAACATTAAGAGTCTTTCGGAAACTGGAGAAATCTCTGTGCGTAAGGAACAAGTCTGAAGACCTTTGTTGGATGCCTGTAGTCTTTGGGCCCTCAGATGACACTGCAGTTACTTATCAACATGATTGTGTCATTGACATTACTAAATGGGCCCTGGAATACTTTCAGAAACCACTGTCGGTAGAAACACAATCCGCTGTGCCACCTGCGGATGCCAACTAATGCTCTGTCATGCAAAATGGATGCCATTTGTGGTGCTGTTGTGTGGGCCAAGGCTCATTTAAAATTGACTGTTTTAAAGCGGAAAAGTGTTCTTTGATCAGATGAGTCCAAATATGACATTCTTGTTGGAAATCACAGATGTTGCATCCTTTGGGCTTAAGAGGATTGAGACCTTCCAGCATGTTATCAGCGTTCAGTTTTAAAAGCCAACATCTCTGATGGTATGGGGGTGGAAAAGTGCATAAGGTATGGGCAGCTTGCATATTTTAGAAGAAACTATGAGAACTGAAAGGCATATAAAGGTTTTAGAGCAACATACTTATCATGGAACCAGCTTTACTGATGTCCATGATCATCGCATTTGATATATTGCCTAGCCTTAAAGGGGTCATCTGGTGCCACATGCACTTTTACAAGCTGTGTGGACTGAAATGTGTGTTGGGAGTGTGTGTACACAACCACCCTACAATGATAAAGATCCACCAGTAGTTTTCTTTTAATTTAAGAAAAATAAGTTGCCCCTTCTGAAATCAAGCCATTCTCAAATGCATGTCGGTGTGGCGTTAAGCCGACAGAGGTCACTCCCAAAATAGTTGATTGATAGCAGCGTGTCACACAGACTGAACTGGTGTCTTACCTCAGACCCGCCCTGAGTGAGCCGTCATCAAACAGAGACGCACAGACAAGCATAACTCCTAAGAGATTGAGGTGTTTTGACTCGGAAAGCGGGGCTTCATGGGCACTGAACAGCTGCTGATGACCATCTTTAAAAAAACGTAAGTTTTCAAATAGATATTATCTTTATTACCAAACTGCATATTTGAGTTCTAAACAAGTACATTCTCCCCTAAAATCTCTGAGAGTGATACAAACGGCGAAACGGTTAGAATTCTGATAGCACTTGAATAAAGCACACCTTTCAGCCATTCAGATTCAAGGACCATAAAGAACGGTTGAACAATTAGCATTATATCACTTCCTTTGCAGTCAATCGGTGCTACCAGAATGAAGTTAATCACAGTGACCCACAAATTAAGAGCTGTGTGTTTGTAAGAAACAACTGATTTATTTATTTCAAATTAATTAAAACTGTTTATGTTTGCTAATGCATATTTCTCACCTGATACAGAAAAGACAACTTGTTTTTTTAATGGAGAAAGCAATGTTATGGGTTTTATCGGAGTTTATTGCTATAAACTGTTTGAATGAAACCTATCCTCATGAAAATTTGTGTGAATGTTTTGTGGATTATTGTAGTACTTTAATTGCTCTCTTTCTGACGGCACCCATTTACTGCAGAGGATCCATTGGTGAGTAAGCAATGTAATGCTGAATTTCTCCAAGTCTGTTCAGATGGAGAAACAAAGTAATCTACATACTGGATCACCTAATGATAACTGTTCTTTATTGTCTATTATTATTATTAATTATTATTTACTATACAGCAAGCAGTTCTGTTCGTATCTGGTAACTGATGATGTTACAGTGTCGCTAGTGATATAACTATTAACAATTGACGGAGATCTGATTTTGAGGAAGAACAACATTTCTTACAACATCGGCCCATGATTCCCAGCTCAAAGAAATGATGCAACTGGCAACGTTCCTGCATAGCCTGCCTGCAAACAAACATAGCACATCACTGTCTTTGTTTATGAGCTTTTCCAATATATTTTAACATCCCAAGTAATTCAAATCACTGTCTTATGCAATCACAAGCTCCTTTGATGTGGTTAGAAGTTGTGTAATGATTGAAAATCATAGCAGTCAATTCACACGTACGATATTTGTAAATAAAATAATTTTAGACAGATGGAGAAAACAAACAAAATTACAACATACACAGAGTGTCTGTCAATTGAGCATCTCTGTAAACAGCTTTGTGATTATTATGGCAGTGATCTAGTTTTGTTTTGCGTCAGTCTTGCCAGACGGAGTTGTAGATGTTGTTGTGAACTTGTGGACATTGTTACACCCCTGGCCTCTGGCATTATTGTGTCCTGATTTAAATTTTCCAGACCAGTCTTTTTTTCTGTTTTGAAAATATGCAGATCTGGCACTACTTTACACTTAAGTTTGGGATTCTATGAAATTGAATGATAAAAAATAACATTTGAAATCATAATTGTCAAATGCTAAAACAGCCCAAACAGTAATGAAGGTTGCAGAAATGGTAAAACAGGGTGATATGACCTGCATCCTCGTGTAAACAGCTTCAGTAGATTTTCAGTGACCGCATTGTGTAATCAAGCAGTTTTGTTGCTTGATTCGAGGCAGTGTTTGACAACTGTTTTGGATGAATCTATGAAAACAACAGCTTCTCTAAACCATCTCTAAATCAGGCCACTCGTGGTCTAATGTTGGAGCATGTTTGACCCAACTATGCAGTGACATTCCTGGAACTTGCACACATGCTGACGAAAGCTCTTGGCTGATGGAAAAACCTTTATTATAGGGCTTGTGGCGAGCAGTTCATCTTCTTTTTTACAATTCTACAGTTAATTCAGCTTGAAGCATACTAAACAAGCTACATTCAAATGTTATTTCAAAATAATTTCTGCTGTCTGTCCTTAAAAGCCTTAATTTTTTAAAAAGAAATGCAAGTTTAAAATTAGGAGAGAGTTCAGGTTAGCTTCACTTAAAATATGCTGTTGAGAATATTTCCTTGACCTACATCATTGTAGTATTTAGTAACTAAATTTTGCATAAATTCAAATTTTGGGTTCAGTTCAAGTTGAACTCAATCGGTAGCAAAATAATTTTCCTTTGTCTCTATTTTTATTATAAACAGGACAAATATGGGTGCATGTACATATAAACCGGTCCCACATGAATCCATCAAGTTAAACAAACACAATTATTTAGTGTAATTTCAACATCATGGAATGAAGTCATTTTTAAGTGACTCAATTAGGTAGCCTCAAAATGATTTACATGGTTCCCTGACATCATTAATACACTGAATGATCTAAAATATGTAAGTACTATGTATCTAATTAGCTAGCTATCAGTAGCACATGTTAGCATGCTAAACGCTAAGCATTAAACCCTCCTTGAGCAAGTCAGTATTGACTATACTGTACTGGTCCACAGCATAAGCTAATGAAGTCTCCTCTTTTCCATATAACACTTCATTTGATTTGTTACTCGCCTCATTAAGTTCCAAGTAAAGTATCCATCTACAGTTTCAGCAATACTTGTTTAGCATTCCTCCTTAATAACTAAATCTAGTAGACAGGAGATTTTTGTTTCAATATACTAATGGAAAGCAAAGAATTGTTTTTTTTTTGTGTTTTTTTTACATAGATCGTAAATAATAGGATTGAAGATATGAAAAAACATACGTGACACTGGACCACAAAACGAGTCATACGTTGCAACTTAAGAAAACACATGCAAACTGAAAAAAGCTACAACACATTAAGAAAACAACTTCATCAGTTTGACAACACAAGCGCTGCAAACACAGAAACGCACTGCAAATAGCACGGACCATAAGGGAAATGTTTCAGGGGCACCTCAGAAAGTGACAAACCCATCTGAGAATAACTCTAGCTAACATAGCATTAAAATAATGTTTCAAGGGTGTAATTCAATAGATTAGTCTAATAATATCCAAAAGATCAGGTTGATAAAATAAACACAAAAAAACTCACCTTTTAGTTCAGTGACCAAAAGCCACTGTGCAAATAATCAGGTCCCAGATGGGTTCGTCACTTTTTGAGGTCCCCCTGAAACATTTCCGTTGTGGTCCGTGCTGTTTGCAGCGCCTCTCTGTGTTTGGTAACGTTGTGAGAATTTGCAGTTTGCATGTGTTTTGTTCTGTTTGCAGCGCGTTGAGCTCTCTCTGCCACCATAGTAAGGAAATGTTTTTTAATGCTTTTCGTTCACAACATCAAGATTTTATCGAATGTTTATTTTAGCTTTGATTTAATTGACCAAAATTATTTTTAGCAGTATTTTTTCATCCAGTATATAGTTGTTGTTTTTTTTTTACATCCCTAATCCTACCGATTACCTAAACTAACTACTACCTTGCTATCTATTAACTGTAAGAATTTTTTAAGGGAAAAGTTGTAGTTACAGTAGTAGTTGTTAACTTAACTGTTACTCTTTTGTCTTCTCCAGACATTACCTGATGGACTGGATTTTTTTAATAAGCTGTTTGGACTCTCATTCTGACGGCACCCATTCACATTGCATGGTGCTTTGTGTTGCTCGTTTGAGATCCTGAAGGCTTTTGCTGCAGCTGTCAATGACATATTTGTCAAGTTAATTAAAGCTGTGCTCATTACTGACCGCATCGATTGATCTCTCATTCTCTCACAGAAGCTGTGTCTCTCTGCTTCTCTGTTTAGAGAAGACTTCATACAAATAGTGTTGCTAATGACCTGTATTTTACATCATTCAAAGGTTTTCAGACTGATGTGGAGACTGAGGGTTTTTTCTGTGATCTGCCCTTAGGGAAGGACAAGTGCTGTTTAAAACAGCATCTGCGCTCGTCTCATTGGATGATTCACTGTAAAACATCGGGTTTCCAACAGGCTTAGGGTTAAATTCGGACATAATCATTTATATGTGTTTATTTGATGCTGACGATGAGGTGTCATTGGAGCTTTCATTTATGCAAAACATTGCATTAATTCTAAATCACATAAGCTACCATGATGAAATTTTGAATATATATATATATATATATAGCTAAAACAATATTTGCTCCCAAAATACTAAAATAAAACCATTATACACTAGATTTGAAAGGTCTGGGGTAAATAAGATTCTCTTTGTTTGTGAATGAAGTCTCTCCTGCTCACCAAGGCTGCATTTATTTGATCAAAAATATAGTAAAAACAGCATTTATTTGAGATTGAGCTGCTTTTTTAAAGGCAACAATGTCCTGTCACTTTTCAGCAACTTATTGGACATTCTGGACTGATCTAATACTGTTTAATGAACACGTAATAGTTTGATGTTTGTGGCTCTACTGAACAGACAAGCACTCCAGGATTGATTCTTAGGATATTCAGCTAAACAGTAGACTCAATCAATGCAGTAGAAAAAAATCAATGCAGTCACTCAGAGCTTTTGTTCAACTGCCACACAAATGTCTTTTAGTGCAGTAATCATCCTCCATTCACTTACAGAGATCAGTCCAATGCAAAACAACAAAGAACGTTTTATTGTTTTTCTGTGGTTGGATGCTTGTGGTAATAAGGTGTAATATGACTGATTTTATCAGTAAAAAACTGTGAAAGAGCTATGGTAAAAGCCTATTAAATGCTTAATGGAAAACATGGGAAAAGATGTAAACTGACATTTCTAGAGTTCTCTGCATTGCATTTCAAATTTAGTTTGAATTTCATGTTCTTTAAAATGTCTGTTCGTTCTTAGTTTTTTCTCATCAGTGATGTTTATTAGGGTTGTATGTTACGTACATGTTGTGTGTTGAATGAGTCTCATCATGATGGTGTTTAGTGTTTGTGTGAATGACTCTGAGCTTCTGTATATGCTCTTATTTAAAAGCTGCTTGTGATTGGCTTTGGTTCATCATGTGACTTACTCATCATCACCTGCTTTTGGTGTTTATCAGTGTATTTCAAAGCTACAAAACAGACTTCAGTGTTTTAATAGGTTGGTATATCAACATCATATCAGTTAATGAAATTACAGTATTTAACTGTAAATGTAACTTAAAACCGTAAAACTTAAAATGATGTTACTGTATTTTTTACAGTAAAAATCTAACTCTAGATTTACCACTAATTCTGACAACCACAGCTGCTGCCTTTTTTCCCCCGTAAATTGTTATTGCAATTTTACCGTAAAATGTTATGGATGATGAAAGCATCTGACTCTCCTAGTAACGGCTGCCTTTGGAAATGAGTTGTAGATTCTGTCGGCTCTCTCTGTTCTCAGACAAGTGTCAAATGCTCCTGTCGTCCAAGTGATCAGATGAAACTGGCGCTTTGAGACAGGCACCACTGCGTGGACAGACGACACACGGCTCAAACTCAGATCTCTGTATGTGTTTGGTTTACCAGCTCATCTGAAGCAGACTGACCAGGATATTGGTAAGCTATTTACTTACTTTTTTCTGTGATGTTTTTGATATCTGTTGCTGTAATTTGGCCAGTGAGGCTAATGATTTTAGGCAAATGCTTTAGAATTGTTCAGTCTTTATTTGGTAACTTGTATTGGAAAAGGCTGAAAGATGGAAATCATGGAAAGGGAACACTTTTAGTTTAGGTATTAAGGAGGATTGGGGATATAGAATAAGGCTTTAATATGTGCTTAATTAGCACTAATAAATGGCTAATATTCTTGTAAAATGCATGCTAAAAAGAAACTAATAGCCGAAACAATAACTATTTGTATTCAACTGTTAATCAGTATGTCTTGTCATGTATTTTAAGTCCTCACTTAACTCATTCTGAGCTAAATGCACAAAGATTCAGATATTTTTTAACAACTTTGATTACTGTTGCATTTTAGAGTCACAGTTTTGACCAGAAAAATGCACAATTTCAGGGTTACTATATTGACAATAACTGTAAACGTGATTGTGATCAATTGTAGATTTTTGAATATAATCCGACCAAAGTGTAGCTAAAATATACGCTCTGTCAGATCTACTGAATATAAAAGTTTTGTGTTTGCTTATCTGTGTATACTGTAAGTATGATTATATATCAGTATGACCTATGATATATATACATATATATATATATATATAAAAGAAATAGACCAGTACAAAATTTCTTAGCCAATACCGATTATTTACATACCGATACCGATAGTTTAATTTTCTTAGGGAAAGAAAATGTCTCAAAGCTATTGCTGTAAACTATACTATATTAGAGTCTAAAAGTAACAACAAAAGTGTTATATTCAGTGCTGTTCATATGCACATTACAAATAGTGTTTTGTCAAGGGAAGAGCGCTGCATTTATTAGGTGATACCATTCATTGGCAAATACGTTGCATGCTTGCAGATTTATATTTTGTATATATTATAAATTACTATTTATATTATTTCTTTTCTTTTAATAAAATATATATTTGTGACATACAAAAAATACCAGTTCAGCTCTGAAACTTTGGCTGTGTGAATGCTGCTAAACTGTTAAAAGTGTGTAGTTTTATTGAGACGCTCGATATTGAGCTGCGTTGTTTACGCTTGACTCCTGCAGAAAACACAGTGGTGTGAAGTTGTTATTGGATGTTATTTTTTCAGAAATGCAACTGATGATCTTGTTTAAGAGCTGGTCTTGGGTTAGCATTTCTTTCTTTGCTGTCAGACACATGTCAGTCTCGTCTGCAGTGTGTGTGTGGCGTTGATGGTGTTAGTGTGTGAGCTGAACTCTGGCTGAAATGTAGTTGTGTGAAGGGTGAATGAGCAGCAGGTAGATGATCCGATCAGTGTCGGTGAGCTTTTATCTGTGCAAGCGTTTGTCTCTGAGGAGTCTCTTCACACATGGATGCTTATTTTAAAAGCTGGATGCTCTTGACATGCAGCAGTTGCTGTCCAGTTCTCTTATTCTGACCCCGGGAGAGTTTATCAGGACTCCCTTACGAGTCTAATACGTGCTAAAACACTCTGAGCTCCTACTGAGACTATATGGCCTTTATTTTGTTGAAGGTTTCCATACAAAATTAAAGTTTCTTCACGTCTTTAAAGAAAAATAAATTATTTAAAGGAAATAAAATTAAATAATAAAACTATAAAACAATTTAGGTTTATTATCCTTTTTAACAGCTGAAAACTAAAACCATTTCCTTGACATTTTATTTCCGCTACTTGTCAAAACAACATATTCATCTCTCAGTTGGAGTTCTGCCTCTTTCACCACAGGTGAGAAAAAAAAGGGTTAAATCAAAATTTGTTTGTGTTTTTGCAATTATAATAATTGTTTTTTCTCAAAATTGTGAGAAACTCAGAAGTCTACATTTTTATATTATTGATATTCATTTATATTATTAGTTCATTAGCCCATATGTGCTTATATCTCATAATTCTTTGTCTCATAATTTAGTGTGTTATTATCTCATAATAATGTTTCAATTCCAATTCCCGGTTTATAGTTTATAAATATATAAAGGTTTATCAAACTTGTATTATATAGTTTATATTTCATAATTTTCCATTTACATATCACAATTTTATATTCCATATATTCTGTTTCTCAAGTTTAACTCATAAATCTGAGTTTGTATGTCACAAATTTTGATTTATATTTCTTAATTCTCCATTTATATCTCACAATTCTGAGTTTATTTCTCATAATTCTTCTCAGTTGAGATTATATTTCCTAATTCTCTTATATCTCATAATTCTGCTTATATACAGTATCTCACAATTTTGAGTTTATATCTCATAATTCTGCGTTTTTATTAAGTATATATATAAACTAAGTTTACATTTCATAATGCTTCAATTATATCTCATAATTCTGCATTTCTACAGTATCTTACAATTTTGAGTTTATATCTCATAATTCTACTTTTATGTCTCTCAATTTTTTATTTATTCTTCACTTCTTTTTATTCATTCTCCATTTATATAGAGTTTATATCTCATAATTCAGCATTTTTATTCATGTAGATCTCTCAGTTGAGTGCAAATTCTCCAGTTATATTTCATAATTCTGCATGTATTCTGAGTTTATATCTCATAATTTCAGTTATATATCATCAATTAATATCTTGCAATTTTAACTTTCTTTCCCCCCTAAAATTGAGTTTATAACATGTCGTGTTAAAATTGCAAGTGTGTAAAAGTCTCTTTTTTGTTCTTTTTGATTTTCTGACACATTTTATTTCCTCACAATTCTGAGAAACTGCAAGAAAAAAAAAATAGATTGTGTGAATCTCAACTGCAAGAGATAAAAGCATTATGAGAAGTCAAAATGACATTGATTGATCGACTGGTCGGAAACAAGCTTCCAAAGAAGTAGTAAAGTAAATCAATAAACTAAAACTAATAAATAAAGAATTTAAAAATAAAACTAACAATACAAGCATCATTTATAAAACTTAAAGTGAAATAAGAAATATACAAATAAAACCTATAGTTCAAATATTAACATAAACTAATAACATAATGTTGTTTTGATGTGATATAGTGGAGAATCTTGCATAAGAGTTCTTGCATAATACAGAGCATTTGGTGTAGTATTATAAGAGTTCAGATGTACATGTGTTCTCCATACTGTTCATCACTCCTCCACTGAACATGCATGGCATTGACATTACAGTGTCTTCAGTGCAGATCCACAAATTGTGGGTAATTGAAAGTGACTTCAGCGTATAGAAAATCTATTGAGCGTGTGCATCAGTGTCGAAGCGCCGTGGGCTCGCTCTGTGAAGCTCCACCTCTCCTCTGGATTAGAACACAGCCGGAGCCGTTCACATTCAACAGCGTTCAGATGCATGTGGACAGATCTGAGTGAAAACGCCTCGGGCTCAAACAGAGACGACACCGCAGGTAAAGCCCAACTCTCATCTCATCCATTAACTACCATCCAGCTACGTTTTCTGTGTCATTTATGTAGTGAAATATTATTTTGACCCAAAAGTATCACTTTATATTTGACATAAAAATAGAAATAGACAAGTTTTATTCAAATTAAAAAAAAAGATTATTTGGTAGAATGTTATTTTAGCCTTAAAACTAATGTTTTATGTTTGTTATATTAATTGTGATTACTTGCATTCAAAATTAAAGTTTTTGTTTACATAATCTATGTGTGTGTACACTGTGTATGTTTATTATGTATATATAAATACACACACATGCATGTATATGTTTAAAGAGAAATGTTACATATAATGTAATATATGTAAATACATTAAAATATTTTCGAAATACATGCTGTACGTGTGTCTTTATATGTACATAATAAAAATACACAGTATAATGTAAACAACATTTTTCTTTTTGAATGGGATTAATCTCGATTAACCATTTGACTGCAATATTTTTGTTTTGTTGATCTGTCAGAAATTAAATTGTTATGAGTTATTATTTTCTGTCTCTGTGCTCTTATTTAGTTTTATATTGTATTTCTTAAACATTATTTTGGTGTAAAAATTGTCCACTATTTTAGACATAAAGTACAAAAACAGTTTTACTCCTTAGGAATAAGTCATGAAAATGTTGTATTAGTAAAGTGCTATTTCAGGTTTAAAAGATGTCTTATAAATAAAATGGAAAATAAAACAAATATTGTTGATAATTCAACTGAATAAATGCTGTAAAACATACAAACCAATATCAATATATTTTCCTATAAAATACCAATTTGAGTCTAAAATAATGTTTTATCAAATATATGCCAGACATAAAGTAGAAAAGCAGGCCTACGCAGCCGTCAGTCATGGTTTGGGCTGATTGTGATTGCATCTGTCATGTTTTCTGTCTGTGTTTGTGTCGGTGACGTCTGTCTGCTGTTCAGTCTGCATGAGGCCTTTGGCTTTGCTATAAAAGATTATAATTTCACACATTTCATCATCATCAGACCTTTTACATCATTTGGACACTTACTTTTTGAGAGTTCATAAAGAAGCCTTTAACGATTGATAATAATAAATAAACTTTGTTTCTGGGATTTATTCAGCTTAAATTGCTTTAAAAAATTAAACGCACTTGTCAAAATCGTCCGTGCATAAAAACAAGTACTCAGAGGCTGCAGGAGCTTTCCTCCAAACTAATTGCTCAGTGGTTTTTAACTTTTAAATGTCATTTTGATGATTAAATAAGACATAACATAAAACGTAACTTTCTGTGAAGCTGTTTTTACGCTCATATTCAGCAGCTGTCTTTAACTTGCATGACCCTGTTGATGGCCTCGATCATATTAACATTAAATAAATAAATAAAGAGAGATAAATCCTCTTATGGCACCTAAAGCATTTAATCACTCTCTCTCGAGTTTAATTACTTCCTTTAATCGTAAAGGCTCATTGTCGGATAAATTATTATAATTATAAAGCTCTCATGCACGTTATAAAGTATGTGGTTTTATGGATAGTGAAATGGCTGTATTCATAAATTCTTCGGTGTAACGTCACTCAGATCTGAAGACGTCTTCTCTTCAGCTTTAGACAGGAGCCATACCAAGAACAAATCAATAATCAGAGCCACAGGGCGCTTTATCAGCCGACGGGAGAGCTGGGTTCATATACAGTAGTGAAATATAGAATAAGTTCAATATCTGGAAACACTGCAAGAGACTGATGTTTGTCATGATGCACTGTATTTATTTATTGCAAGTACATTTTGTGTATATTTAGAATTAATAAATTGGTTTGAATTTGTTTTGTTTTTGTTCTTTTGACTATAATACATTTATTGCAATAAATAAATGAATAAAAATAAACTTTCAGCTGTTTGCCAAATGAAATAATGACCCGTCCCTCTCAGCAAATTTTCAAAATATATCCCTCTTAGCATTTAAAAATATATTTGAATTTCAAGAAATTATATTTACATGCATTGAATTTGAAGAGAAACATTATTTTTTGTCAAAACATTTGTAACATTCAGAAGACTGAAGATTGAAACTAAATATATTTTATTATTCGTTGTTACAACATATATTTAAATAATATTTTGCCCATATTTATAATAATAAAAATAATAATTAGTTAAATTATTTTACTAATAACAGTAAAAATAAATAAACAAGTTAGGGGATAAAGAGTTAAAAATACATGTAATCCAGATCATACAGTCTAAATAAAGATGGAGACAGAATATAATATTTTTAGATATGTAATATTTGAGAAACTGACCCCATGTTTTCAAGATGTCCTCCTGAGACTCAAAATATTGTTTCATAACTTGTGAAATTAACCATCAACTGAAAGTGTGTTGATCCAGACAGACACTCAGTATTTCATCTTCTCAGGTATGAAGCCCATGAAGCATATTCATGTGAAGTTTCGTTATAAATCAGTTTATCTGCAGCACGTGTTATTGCTCCGTCTGTGTTTCTGGAGCTGGAGGCGGTGTTCCGTGCAGGAAGAGAAAGAGCTCAAACAGTGCATGCTCTTATTCCTCGTAAGCCTTTCGGATCACATGTGCCATGCAATACATAAGAGCTCCAACAAACCCCAACCAGTTCTGTGAGCACACTAAAGAGAGCTGGAAGGTCACTGCAGGGAGATTCTGAGCTTCAGTGAAGTCAGATGGAGCGTTAATGAGGGTCTTCTGTCGTTGGGGCAGGTATGGAGGAGCCGGTGGACATGGACAGAGGCTTCTTCAGGAAAGTGGACGTTCCCGATCATGCACACTACATAGTGGCCTTCTTTGTGGCCGTCATCGGGGCAGTGGGAGTGATCGGAAACATGCTGGTCATGTACGCTTTCTTCAGGTAGGATCTTATCTGTGACAATGTTCAACTTTAAGCGTTTATTGTTCTGAAGCTGTGGCTCTTTGTGAGAGTAAAGTGAGCTTTACACATGAGTTTCTGGAAGAAAGGAATAGCTCAGGAAACCTTCAACATTTCTGATTATTATTAATGTTGACAACATCATGCTGCACAATCATGTTTTTATTTATCATGATTCTTTGATAAGTCCAAAAGAACAGCATATATTTGAAATAGAAATCGTTCTATTAAAGTCTTCACTGTCAGTTGTGATTATTTTGTTTATTTCTATGCAAAATATATATCTTGTTGATCCCAAACTTTTAAATGGTAGTATATCACAGTTTCCACAAAAAATATGAAGCATTTTACAATTTTCAAAAATTTCAAAATATTACAATTTCAAGTAAGTGCTGTTCTTTTGAACTTTCTATTCGTCACAGAATCCTCAGAAGTAAAATGCATCACAATTTCCACAAAAATATTGTGCAGCACAACATTTCAGCATTGATAATAATCAGCAATGTGTGTTGAGCAGTAAATCTGTATATTATTATGATTTCTGAAGATCGTGTGACACTGAAGACTGGAGTAATGATGCGTAAAATACAGCTTTGATCATAGAAATAAATTACATATTCACATAGAAAACAGTTGTTTTAAATTGCAATAATATTTAGCGATTTTTACTGTATTTTCGATCAAATAAATACAGCCTTGGTGAGCAGAAGAGACTTCTTTCAAAAACATTATAGAATTAATAGAAACATACCAGTATAAAAATACGGTTAATAACAGCTGAATTTGAAGAGTTCATTATGATATCTCTGGTATTAGCAAATTTGTGCAGTTTAAGACATTTTTATCATACTTTTTTTTCACAATATCTCATTACAAACTGATTTGAAGTCACATACTCCAGTACTGAGGTTTGCGCCAACTAATGTTTAGTGTTAATAATCACTTCAGATTTACTTTAATTGCTCGCACAGCTGTATACTTGAAGTCTAGCAGTCTTGACATGGTTTTATACTGATGGGTTTATTTTAGTCTTTGCTGAGAGGGATGGTTTGCCGTCAGTAATAGAGGATGACAGCAGACACACTACAGCTCTATGATGAAGAGTGTATTCAAATACAGAAGAGAACATGATAAATTCACGCTTTGCTTTGAATTCTTTACCCAGACTTAATCTAGAACTTGTGAATGGTTGCAGAATTATCATGTCATTCCTGTGAATAAAGTTATGAGTTTAATTAAGGTTTACCAGGAGTTAAATAAAGTTTGCTGATAACTAACTAGTCTTCATCAACTACATTTCTTCACAAACAAAAATGAAAAAAACTAGGACTAGTTGATTTTGTCAGTATTGATTTTATACAACAATAGAGTTGAGAATCTCTGAGCGACACGCAGCGGTTTAGTTGCTGAATAAATCCATGTTTTTGAACAAATGGTGTGAGACAATGATTCAGTCACTTGCTTGATTTCTGGTTGAATCAGCTGTTTGAATGACTCACGAGTCAGTTCATAAGGACCTGCTTTGTTTCTAAACGAATCAGCTCTTTAAACAAATTGGTTGAGTGAGTTATTCCATGACTCGCTCATTAAAACAGCCTGCATTTAGTTACATATTTAGAGTATCATTTCATTTCAAAAACTAAACTTAAATCTGTTACTTGCATGTTCGAACTTTAAAATCAGTCATATTAACAGGTTAATAATATGTTTTCCACAACCTGATCTAATAATAATATATACCTCTGAGCACTTTTTTTGCAACACCATTTTAAGTGCCTTACCTTGTTTCGCAGCAGTTTCAAAGAGAAATGTCCACTGAGTGAAACTAAAACTCAGGTTCAATATGTGAACCCCTGGCACATGCATATTACGTTTATATGGGTACATTTTTCAACTTCCTTTTACACAAATCTGAAGTGTTTTGTTGAAGTGTAGTTACACAGGATTGAACCGGAGCTCATCTCTGTACTCTGAACAAACCTAGCGAAAACACATAGATATGAATCTGGATATGTGTGATGATAACGCTCAAAAGCAGCAGTTTTCAAATCTCCCAGCACATTAATATTGTTTTGAAGTCATAATGATATTCTTCAAGTAATTGTATGAACATTACGTTTATTTTGTAAATTCATGTGAGAATGAAAAAAAGGTGTTTTACTGCCTCTAGTGTTCAATTGTTTTGGAAACTGCACTGATATGTACTTATTGGTACATATTTCGTGTCTCGCTAAAAAGTGCCCCCAGGTAAATCTTGATTTTTTTTTTTCAACTTAAAATAAACTAAAGCAATTCAGATAAGTAAAACATGATTAAGTTGCATCAAAATGTCTTGTGGAAATGGATGTTGGTTTATTGTTCGTAATCTAATGTAATGTTGGTGTGTTTTCAGTGTTTAGGGATGGCAGTCATGAAGTTGTGTCGAGGAACGTGACTCTCTCTGATGCTTTCTGCGATGTATTCAGTCTAAATCCTCTAGGGCCGCTGACACACTTTCTGCATTTGTTCAGCTCTCACTCTCAAAGAGCGCCGCTCTCCTTCAGTCCCATGACACTTTCTTATGCATCACAGCTCTAAAAACAAAACACACACTTGCGGGTGCTAAAGATCTGACTCTGGGAGACAATCCTGAGAAATGCATATAAATGAAAAACCTCCTGGCATTCCATTCTTTCTGTGTAAAAAGGAGAAATTCTGAGTAATATTTATATTCGTTGTTGGTTTGGTAATGCATCAACTATAATGTC
Source organism: Enteromius trimaculatus (assembly GCA_032361065.1). Classification (NCBI taxonomy): domain Eukaryota; kingdom Metazoa; phylum Chordata; class Actinopteri; order Cypriniformes; family Cyprinidae; genus Enteromius; species Enteromius trimaculatus. The sequence goes on from JAUMHP010000059.1 coordinate 16,416,428, forward strand.
AACAAATTAGATCTTTTGTTTTCTTTCTGAAGTTATGTCTCCTAGAAGCTGCTGTTTGCATTGGTCCACTAACGATATGATTGCATTATGTAATGAAATGAAACCAATTATGTAACATGATGCACACTGAGTGTAAACAGAGGAAAGTGTTTTTGACAGTGTCTTTAATCAGATGCACACATGCATGTGCAAGTGGAAAACAGCTTCTCAGTGGTCAATGACAGGAGCCACTGATGTACACGAAAGGAATCAATGTCTGACCTCTTAAAAAAAGCCTTCTTATTCCTGTCTAGTGCTCATCTCCATTTAACTTTACCCTGTTGTGGGCAGAACTTAGTATAGTGCTTAGACATGCATTAACAAGACCAGCTCAACAAGCTCATAATGTTTATGCTTATGCTATACGTGCATTTTCTTTTAAATTTAGCATATGCACTATGCACTTTACTGCTTCACAGTAAAACCAGGAATGTGTTTTAAGAAAGCAAACAGTCAGCTGTTCAAAAATGATGTTTTTTTTTACGTTTAGCCTATCTCACTTTGTGTACAGCATCTGCATGCTTGTAATCCTTAAAGTAATATTTCACCCACAAATTGCATTGAAATGTGCTCACCCTCAGGCCATCCAAGGTTAGGATGAGTTTGTTTCTTCATTAGATTTGGAGAAACGTGTCTCTGGCTGCATCAGTGTCTCAGCAATGTGAATGGGTGCCGTCAGAATAAGAGTCTGATAAAGACATCAGAATAATCCACAGAACTCCAGTCCATCTGTTAACATCTGGAGAAGACAAAAGATCAAATTAATCCATTGTGAAGACATTTTAACTGCAAACCTTTGCTAAAAAACGAGTCTCCTTTGTCTCTTGCATCAAAATTAAGCCACATATTAGTTTAGAGCTGTTTTGGCTTGTAAAAGCTGCTTGGTCTGTGCAGATATCTCTTCTGATTCAAAACAGACATGTTTTTCATGGATTATAGACTCGTATTTAAGTTAAAAACATCCTAATGCTGGATTGGTTTTGTCTTCTCCAGATGTTAACTGATGGGCTGGAGTGCTGTGAATTATTGTGATGTTTA
>JAUMHP010000059.1:16427866-16440736 GCA_032361065.1 Enteromius trimaculatus
TGTGTGTGTAAAAACGATAAAAAACAAAAAACAAAAAATATAACAAATATAATAAAACAGTAAACAGAGAATCAAGTAAGCAAATGAATGAATAAATAAATGTATATTTGACGTACAGCTGTCAGCCACCGCAGCATCGTGCCGAAGATGACGTCATCGCGTCAGTACAGCGGAGGGAATTTCCTTTCAGCGCGTGAGTTAAAGGGGCGGAAGTCAGTCAGACGCTCGCTGGAGTTTCTAAGCTCGTTCTCTCTCTCTCTTCTTCACTCACGGTTTGACTCCACAGCAGACTCCGCAGCAGCTCACAGGTGAGTGACCCGAAGACGGTGTCAGTGAGCTTTAAACGCGCGTTTTAGGCACTTCACGCCGACACGGCGCGAGTTTGTAACCAGTGAAGTTGACAGTGTTACGATGCGCGTGAAAAAAACTCGCTTTATTCCCTTAATTTGGTCCGCATAGAGTTCTTATAGATATGCTGAAAACCCTTATGATCAAAACACAGTCCGCCTGTAGCTAGGTAATGTTTACCTGCGGTTATCGGTTAACTTTTGAGGAACTTAACGGTTATTTGTTTTTTCGCGCTGTGTCAGTTTTGAAATGTAACGTTACAGCGGTTAATGAATATTGTCCAATGAGGAAGTGGCTAGCTGACCATGTTTTCGTAAAGTTTCAAGAGGGCGTGTAAATATAGTCTTAGATAAGTGGATTTATCGCTATGCTATCAATGGATTTACTTGATAAGTGGCATATTTTGTTTAGAGACGTGATTACGGGTTTATTTTGATATCTGACTATTGCACGTGCAAGTTTCAGGTGTCATTCAGCTGTCGTTTTGCCTTTGAGAGTAATAGTTTTAAATAAGGAACAAAACAGGGTAGATGTAATAAGTAACCTGAGGAAAGAGTTGGTTTGTGCGTCTTCAATGTGGGAATTTGAAGGGATGCGGATGTAGTTTTGCTCTAAAACAGTAATGTTGCATTTCATATAACATGCTATTTATTGATGTTTCATGAAGAGCCTTTAACATCCGTGCACTCCAACCAATCATAGAAGAACCATTATGAGTTCTTCAAAGAACCTTTAAATAAACAGGTATTAAAATAACCATATTAGCTGCTAATAAATTACAACTTTTTTGCTTTTAGTAGGGCATGGATGTTAAAGGTTCTTCACTGAATGTTTATTTTTGAGGTGTAGCAAAAAGTGGCTCTTTCAAGAAAAGATTCCTTGGGAAACCAACCAGAAATGCAGTCCAGGAGACTGACGCCTTGTAAGTGGATAATAATGGTTGCGTTAGCTAACACACAGTTTAAATGCAGTATGAACATAATTAACAGTCATTTCATGCAATCTTAGTGCTTCCAAATGGCTGGTCAGTGACCTTAAGCTGAATAAGTGAGCAGTGTGCTCGCTTGCGTGTGAGTACATACTATATTTTCATTCAGAATTGTCCCCAGAAGTGAGCTAAAGTTGATGAAGCCTTCTGTAGGGACGTCTGGGGAAGTAGTCGATCAAAAACAGGATGGTTAACGTGAATGTATGTTGAATTGAAACGCACTAATACTTCACCAACCCCCTAACCTTCCCAGCGATAGACCGGATTGAGTCATTACAGACGGACGTGATCCAACACGCCTGAACTGAACCCAGGTGGCTCCACGTCTCCGGTCTGTAGGAGTTTCACCATTGGGATTCTTCAATAATAAGTTGGTTATAGTCTAGTAAAACACTAGGATGTTTTGTTCAGGTGCATTCCTGTTACATAAGAGCCAATGAAACCAGGTAATCATGAGTTGGTCAGCATAACAAAGCGCACCTGTGTTTTACAAGGAAGCGCTGAATGCTTTCGCAGCCGGCTGTCAAACCCAGCAGCGTCTGAGAATGTATTTACGGGTCACTTTGGTAGTTTAGGGTCAGACTTAGGTGGCTAAATATTAAACTGTTAAATGTTGCATTGAAAGTCCAGCCATGGTAGAGCTTGTTTCTTTATGTGTTGGCATAAATAATTCCTAAATTGCCACCTATGGATCGGTAGCTCGACCCTGTCTACACATGAATTGATTTAGCGGCTGTCATAAGCGTGTTATTGTTAAGTTTGGATGGATGTAGAATTGGGTAATTCCTCCATTAAATGGAACTTTCCAGAAACGGCAAAGTTATGCTGTTTCTGGCCAATATGATGTTTGGCTTTGATCTGAAGCTAATATTCACTCTTAAAAATAAAGGTTCTTTATTGACACCGATGGTTTAGTGAAGAACTTCTAAGCTTTCCGTTCCACAGAGGTTATTTATTCTATGAATATTATTTATAGTATTAAAGAAACAATGGTTCTTTTAAGAACTGTTGACTTGAAAGCTCTTGTAGAACCGAAAATTAAGTGTCGGGAGTCCAAAATTTACTTCTACTTTGTCACTGAATAAAATGCAGTGTTTTTATTGGATACCAGGCTGTCTGTTTTCTAGGCCGTGCCTTTGGTATCGCGTCGTATCCGTCACAACGCCCTTTGTGCCATTTGGGAAAACCAACCGTTACTGACAGATCGGTGGAAAAGCTCATTGGTGTTTATGCAGTTTTAGCTCATATGACTGACATGTTAAGCCTCTGTGGTTACCTCTTGTTTATAGTTTCAAAGTTTGTTTTTGCGTATTTGACTGGGCATGTCTAAGCTCAAAAGTAACTAATTGCTATTATTATAAGCTTAAAGGAATAGTTCACACAAAACTGAAAATTTGTAGATGTAGATGAGTTTGTTTCTTCATCAGATTTGGATAATATAGTATTCCATCGCTCGCTCACTAATGGATCCTCTGGAGTGAATGGGTGCCGCCAGAATGAGAGCTGATTAAAACATCACAATAATCCCTCTTGTGAGGCCAAAAGCCATGTGTTTGTAAGACAAATACATCAAGATGTTTTTTACCATAATAATTCTTCCTACACTCTGGGAAGCTGTCACTGGGACGGTACCTTTTCAAAATGTAAACTTTTGTACTTACTATGTTTAAATATGTACACATTAAGTACTAAAGTGTACTGAGTGCTGTTTACAAGCCAAAACAGCTCTAAACGAATCTATTATTCTGGGTTATGGACTATGGTTTGAAGTTTTAAAGTCTTAATGATGGATTTGCTTCTTAGATTGTAAACTCTTATTCTGTTCTGACAATTACTTATAACATTTTAGATACTTTCAAAGCTAATAGAAATAGTCCGCAAACTGAAACTCAAGGAGATTTTGAAGAAGCTATGCTTGTCATGTCATTCTGACTCTGTCTGGGTCACCGCAGTATTGTTGATCCAGATCTGATAGGATGAGTATGTATCCGTTAGAAAGCCTGTGTGACAAACACAAACAGCCCTTGTGGCTTCAGGCGTGGAAAAACGCTTCATTCACTCTATTTGGAATGTTCTCAATACATGTTGTTCTCTATAACCGCACCCTTAGTGCTTCCAGAGGAACTGTTGTCAAATGAACATTGCATCAGCTCCAGTGACTCAATAGTCACAGACACACGTTCGAGTCACTGCTGACGCTCATGTTCTCGTTCCATGCAACTCTGGTATTCGGTTATTCAATATATGGCTGGTAATGTTAATATTGAGGTTATATGGTGCATGATGTCATCCACATAGTTCGCTGACTTTCACTGGCCCTCATCTTTCCATTTGTCCAATTTATAACAGAGCATGGAAAAGCCACGGCATTTAGCGAATGCGTAAGATCAGTTTTGAGGGTGTGGAAAGAGCCAGGTCGGTTTGAAATAAAGCAGTTGTAGACGTTCAGTGATGTCTGAAGAATGAGGAGGGAACGAGCAGGTGAATGATTTTAGCTTCTAAAAGCGTCAGTGTTGTGGGACATTCTTGAGCGAGACCCCCCAGAGTCTAATCCCTTCCTCTGGAATGTTTCTATTTGGCCTGTGCTGGATTTTACTTGGGTTTTACCTCACCAACAACTGCACGCTCACCCTTAAGCTCTTAAAATACTGGCCCATGCACACCGAGATTCCCCCGTCCCAGCAGGTTTAGCTGTATAAATAGAGACTGCTCTTTTGTTTTATCTGCACTTATGAAATAAGTTTGGACTATGAACCATCTTGTTCCTAGATTTATTTAGAAACCTGTAACATTTTCCAGATCAATCAGTGGCTCTGGTAAATTTAAGCTGTGCCTCTCGTAGTCTACTTTAGCCAAATAATTGTTTTAATACGATTTTGTATGTGTGTTCGAAATATTTATTTATTTTTTGTTTATTTGTTTGTGTATGTAGCTTTTATTTGCCTATTTATCTATTTATATTTTACTGTATTTCTTAGTTTGTTTGCTTATTTAGGATTTATTTGCTCGTATTGTTTTATTTATGATTATATTTGTTGGTTTTGTTTGCATGTATATTTGTACGGTAACACTTTACAATAAGGTGTTTTTTTTTTGTTAACATCAATTAATGTATGGTCTAACATAAACAATGACAAATAAATTTATGATACTATATTTGGTAATCTTTGTTAATGTTATTTAATAAAAATACAGTATTTCATTGGTCATATTTATGCATTAACTAATGTTAACAAGCACAAATTGTGAATTTTATAATGCATTAGTAAATGCTGAAATTAACATGAATATTAATAAATGATGTAGAAGTATATTTCTAATTAGTTCACGCAAACATATGTAGTAAACTAATTAATCTTATTGTAAAGTGTTACCTTTTTTATTTATTTATTTAGCTTATTTTAAATTATTTTTAAATATTTTTTTAATGTCTTTTTTTTGCTTATTGTATATTTTATTTCTATGTTTTTTGCCTTCTTCTTTTTCTTTCTTTCTTTTGAGTACTCATTGCAGGTTAAACAGAGGTTGGCAGAATTCGGCACATCCGATTGGATTTTATTTTATGCTTCCTAGGCGAGGATTTTGTCCAGAGTTGCGAAATGTCATGTTTAGGCGTCAGTATGGTGTTTTGTTTCTGCATGATCAGTGACCTTTACTGTGTGTCCTGTTGAACAACAACAACAACAAGTCTTTGCTGTCATTTCTCAGGCTGTGAATTGGACTTTGGCAGTACCTGTACCAGTGACCTGCTCCAGCATGAGTAACTACAGCGTGTCCTTGATCGGACCTTCACCCTGGGGCTTCAGACTACAGGGTGGCAAGGACTTCAGCATGCCTCTCACCATCTCCAGAGTGAGTGTCACCTTCATCAAGTAATGCAAACTGTAAATGACCCTCTAAATGTCAATAATCGGTACATGACGGACGCATTGTTTAGACGTGTTGTCTAGCACAAGCTGTTGGGTGATGATAGACTCTGTTATGTTGCTCTTGTTTGGTTATGGAATTGTTGATGTTTCTGCTTTTGTCTATCCTACCATCAATATTTATCTCTTATACTCATTCTTCATAAACAGCTTTGTATTCATATTCAGCTGTGTCACAGGTGGAAAAAAACATAATGGTGTTTTCACTCAGATTGCACGTAAATTTTACATAGAAAGAAATAGCAGTAAATGGATAAAATAATAAATATGGATAAAATTTTGCAATTAATTTGTACATTCGTACAAAAACAGCAAATTAGAATATTTATTAAATTAGGTCAGTATTTTATTAATTTGCACAAAAAGTAAGATTTTTTTATTATAGTATAGGTTTTTTTCCTAGACTATACTTCCAATATATCATCATTATGCACATTTGCCATCTCACCTTTGTTATATTTGACAAAAATCACAGAATACTTCCTCAACTATTACTTTTGTCAGTAATTTCTTTGACTAGATTAACACTTCTTGGGTTTTTGGTTTGTGTTAAGGCTTTTGTCAATGCAAACTTTCCTTTAGCTCTTACCAAATTCTGATCCAGTCAATTCAGTCTTTGCCTGCGGTTTATATTTTTTTATTGCATAAACTGTTTCGCAAGACGTCACATTATGGCAGGAAAAGGAGTTGCGGTCTCTGTTGCATGTTGACTTAAATTTTAAAATATCATTCAAGGATATTGCTTTTAATACAGTGCTTCAGAGGTTATATTACCAAAGGATTTCCACCAGGAAAAACAGGCATCTGTTTGAGGCCGCAGGAAACACAGATTGTCCAAGTAAGACACAAAGTTAATGTTTGGTTGCCAGATATATATTTTTGCCATAAAGCTGCTCCAAGAAAACCTCACCCATCAGTTCTGCTTAAACACGAGCCACCTGGCTCATTTATTCAGTTGATTTCCCGTTGATCTTTGGTAAACGGCCCCCAAGCTCAGATCTCTCACCTGGCTTCCACATGCAACGCTGGCCTCGGAGGGACGTTGTGTATCATCTGTGATGGAGATGGATCTGTCTGTTGGTTTGCACAGGAGCTTGAATGTGCCAGCTGCACTCTTAACACTCGAGCGGAGACTTTAAACCCCAGGAATATCTGTCTGGAAGCGGCGTGACCGTAAATCTGAGCTCGGCTTTGGCAGAGAGTGAGGAGATGCTGGCATGAATGCTTAGTACCGCATGAATGTAGCATTTTTGAGAGATTTGGTACGGATCTTCTTGCTCGGTGCGTCAACGGCTCAATTGTTTGTAATAATTTCTGACCGGAGCAGAAAACTGTGGGATGTTAAGATATGGAGGTGTATATGTCTCTTGTTATCTGGGCTTCAATGCAAAGACGGCTCTTTTATGGGCCAGCGGAAAGAGTGACCGAAGAGAAAAGAGATTTAGAACCGAATGCCCAGAGTTAAAACAATAGTTCATAAATCTGTCATCATTTACTCTTCTCAGTGTTTTCCATGCCATTATTTTACAACGGCACACTCCACCCCCTAAGAGATTCGTAAAACATGCTTTGACATCCCGTTCTGAATAAAAGATTCGCAAAACGTTCATCCGTGACACCTAAAAAGACTAGTTTATCATGAGATTATTTATCATGATTAATCAGAAAAAGAAAAACAAAGTTTTCAAAAGGACCCCCCCCCCGTGCTTTTTTCACAAATCGCACCCTGAATAGGCTACTACTAAAGTTATTAAAACCTTATTTTTAAGGGATGATCGCACAATATTTCTTGATTTTTTTTTGGTTGTAATATTAAATCCTTTTTTTGTCTAATTAAATGTATTTGTTAAATTTTTCATCAATTATTATTGCTGAAAATATTGAAGTTTATTTAAATCAAACTTTATAATGTTGTTTGAGGTCGTTATTTAGAAAAGAAAAATGTATAATTAATATATTGTTCATTAGTGATCCATTTAAATTGATTAAAAATTACAGTAAAGACATTAATAATGTTACGGAAGACTTCTGTTGAACTTTCATCAAAAAATCCCAAAAAATTAAATATATCACTGTTTCCACACAAATATGAAGAGGGAAACTGTTGTAAACTGTTTTACGTTGATAGTATTCAGAAATGTTTATTGATAATAACTTCTGACTTCTGACTCCACGTATGACGCAAGCTACATTCGTTCTTATAGTGCAATCCGCTGAAATTTTTTTTGACTTTGTGAAATGTGCTGAACACACTCCAATATTTGTGTTCAGCTGTTCTGGAACAGTGTTGAAACACAACTTAACACTGATTTCTAGTCGTGTCCTCTTTTGGAAGCACTTTCACAACGACACACAGCGTCTCCAGAACATAAACCCACTCTGTGACAGAAAAGTGGAGGCGTGTTTAAACGAGCTGTTTTAGGAGGTGTGGACAAGCCAGAACTTTTTATAAAGAGATTTTTTATTTTTTTTAACTTTGTACCTTCAGGTATCTTATCTGTGCAATAACTGCTTGTAACACACTACAGACAAAGGAGAAAGTGGTCTTGTGTTGGACCTGTGTAGCTGTACAAGCCGGACCATGACGCTCTCGAGCGCTGCCCACCACAGCAAGGCTCCTGTGGGAGATAATGGCACTTCCTGTCAGAGGAAGTTATTTATACTCTCCGGGCAGCTGCTGGAGCAAGACAGAGCGACTGACACCGATGGCTTAATCTGCAGTGGAAAGCTGTGGAACGAGATCTATCTGATCCCTTATTTGGTATGGTCGCTTTTCAGCTCCAGGGGGAAATTATCTCAGGTTCCTTTTGATTCATGCAGAACGATTTACCTCTTACATCACACTTTCTCATGCGCCGAGTCGTGGCAGCCCGGCGAGCATCACACCCTGGATGTGTCGAGGCCTGAAGAGCATGCCGCAGACGTACAAAGCCACTTTACGAGTGAGACAGCGAGCCAAGACTTCTGCTTGAGTTTTAGAAAGTATGGATGTCAGAAGTGCTTTGGGCTTGTTCAAATCGTATAAATTCATCTGCTCATATTAATTCAGACACTGGCTAGTGGAGGCTGAATCAGCTGCATAGAAGTTTCATTCTTTTATTTTTCATGGTTATTTTATCTTTTTCATAATTCAACATTTTATAACAATACTTGCTTGCTTTATTATTGTTTTTATTTATTTATTATCAATTATCATAATTATTATCATTATTATCAATTAAATAAATATGCAATCTACATTAAATAAATAAACCAACTTATTCATTTTTTTTGCTGATCAAACCCTTTTTTTTATCTTAATTTGTTTGTTTTATTTATTTTTTATTTTATTTTTAAAATACTTTTTAACTTATTGTTTATTCATTTAGTTGTTTGTTGAATTTTAATTATTTTATTTATTTTTTTATTTTAAAACATTATTTCATATATTAATTTTTAAAATAAATGTTTAAAATTAAACTTTTTATAAATAACTGAACAATAATTATTATTATTATTATTGTTATTATTATTATTACATTTTTCATTCGCTCTAAACAGTAGTTATGTTTTTTTTGTCATTTAATTATTTTAGATAATTAAAACAGACTCAATGCTGAATCAGTGCTGACGTTTAACTTTTTTTCCCCCCAGTTTAACTTGAATTTTAACCAGTTTAATTTAACCTATTTTTATTTGTACTTTTTTTTTGTTTGTTAATTTAACAAATTTGCAAATCATTACATTTTACTTAACTTTAGAGTATTGAGGGATATCACAGGGATATTGTAGATGGTTTCTAAGAAACCAAATACGGTTCTCTGCATGTTCTGTATGGTCAGTGTGACTTACAGTAGAGAAAGAGATTCAGAGTTTGATTTATTACCCATCAGGAACATAAAAGCTGAAGGCGTTGGGACATAAAACAGTAAAACTTAGTCACTGTCAACTTGAGTAACACGACTCTCGTGTGTAAGACTTCTTAAAGAATTAAAGTCTGACAGTTAATCTCATTGTGAAAGTCAAGATTTTCAGAAGCGGTTAATGGGTTTCTCTTGATTTGTCCTCCTGTAAAGCATCTACAAACGGAGCACTGCCGGCTGGAGTCAGTCAGATAAGTCTCTTTGCATCAGTGCTTCAGAGCTCTGATCTGTCCGGGACGCTGCCTCCGGTTTCCCAGCATGCCTCGCTGCATTAAGACAGATCTTTGTCATCCGGGAGCCTGCTGTTAATCTCATTTCTCTCTGGAGGTTGAGACGGCAGCTGCCCGTGTTGCTTTTGGAGCGACGGTGAAGTGTTGATATTGCCATGGTCACGGGCCAGACCTTCACCACAGAGCCGTCTTTGTGCTTGAGTCCCGGAGTCTTTCAGAGATGCGTGAGGTCACAAACCTGCTTTATGAATGCTTGTTTAAAACATTACAAGTTTGCAGTCCTATTCTACATACTTCACATGCATCCCTGCATTACTGTGGCTGGAACAGACCTCAGTAATCAAAGGAATTAAACCTGTTCGCAGTCTAAGTTTAACTTTAATTTGCTCAGCGAGAATTGTTGTTTTGCCATGGCAGTTGACATAAGTCATCTATGTATGCATATCCAAAATGTAAAATAAAGTATTAAATGTTTTGTTTTAACAATTTATAATCGGATTTCTCTTGAAAGTCAAATGCATTGATTAAGTTGAATGGAAATTATATAATATTTTTATTTAAATGTGTTTTAAATTCTACTTTTATTTGACATATATTTTGTATATTTTAATGAAATTCTACATATACAGAATTTTATATTTATGCTTGTGTGTGTAATTTTATTTTAACAATTGCATGTGTATTTATATTATACAAAAATCTTCTGTAATATAATTTTAATTGTTCAAATATATAAATGACTGTTGTTTTCTTTAATACATTTAGTTTAAAAGTATATTTTATAAGTAATATAAACTATATATATAAATTAAAAGTCATATAGGCCTACTTTTTCTATTTTTAAGCGTATAAATATATATATTCTTCTATATATTTTAAAAAAAAAATGTTTAGATTTAGTTTTTTTTCTTATACAAATTTTTTTTTTTTTTTTTATTTCTAAAAATATTTGTATAATAAATACCCCCCCCCACACACACACACCAATATACAAACTAGATATACTAAACTTATTTTTATTAAGTAATTCAAATAAGCACTAGCATAAACACATTTATAAATAATATATAAATATCATATAAATCTAATGACTTCGTAGTCTTACACACACACATATATATTTGTATGTATGAATTTCTTGAAACTGTGCCTAATGCGATGAGGAAGTCTTTAGTCATTTGTTTACTGTATTTTGTTAGTGTGGGTCATTAGTTACGCTCCCTGGAGCAGGTGCTGAAGAGAGCAGTTCCTCTGAGTTTGATTCAAGCGTGTGCTGAGAGCTCAGATCAGCTAAAGCTCCAGACAAACACTTGCTCGGAGTCTTTCAGAGCTTTGTTCTGTGCGTAATTGTTTCTGTTAATAACAAAAACTGGACGCTGCAGGGAATGCGCTGGAGTCTGGATTGTTTCTCTAGCCGAGTAACAGATGGATCTTGGGAGATTTTTCTGAATGCGTTCAAGAGGCCATTTATCAACATGAAAATGTAATTTGTTCTTTCCTTTCGTTCTTAGACAAAACACTAACACTCTATTTTAAGAGCCGCAAGAATGTCTGCGTAAATGTTTTTCTCAGTGAGCGCCACTGATCTGAGGACGCTCTTATTTCCTCCCAATATTTGTTTGTCCATGGCCTTTCCGAGTCATTTGACCTTCAGATGTGGGAGGGATCCGGCCTGACGTGGGGAACGGGATGCTTTATTTGGGCTGATTTTAACCAGGGCCGTTAAAGCACCATAAATAATGCTAGCAATGACAGGAATGGTTTATCAGGGGAGTTGGATCTTTAACTGCTGTGAGGGAAAGCCAAAATCACCCAAATGTGTGAGTGATTTCAGCTTTCCATTATGTTAGATGTCATTCATTATACAGTTGTTTAAAATAAAAGGCGTTTAACACCAAACATGTACATTTCACCCAAATTAAAGCTATAAATCACGTTTCATTTGCTGTCTTTTTGGGTAATTGCACTTGGAAGTGTGTATTTGTGCGGGGAATGATTGATTTTATTTTAATTTTGTATTATGTGAACATAAGCGATTGATTAGTGGACTTCATGGCATTTATATATTAAATAGAAACCGGAATAGAGCAAGCTAGTTTTATTAGTAACCCAATTACTAACCCAATTAGTAACCCAATCTTCATATTTATAATATGTTCAAAAATAAATATAAAATTAAAAATTATGAAAACAATATAAATATAAGAATTACATTAGGCTTCTGCTTAACAAAAACCACAATAATAATAATAATAATAATAATAATAATAATAGTAATTAAACAAACCTTTAGGAACTGAAATAAAATATTAAAAACTTTAAATTTGATCTAACTTTAATTACCTTAAAGTGATGTACTAAATTACTGAACTAAAGCTGAAATAAGTTACAAATGATAGAAACAGAATGTATACAAAAAAGAAAAATAGTAAAAAATAAATTGAGACAAAAAAAAATAATAATCATAAATAAAAAACAAACACTAAACTTGGGGGGGATTCATTAAATTGATAAATTTAAATAAAAGGTCAAAAGCGATTTGTGTGTAAAGATGCATCTGTTAATGTTTTTTTTTCTTATCATTACTTTCTCTAGCTCGTACCTATCTCTAATGACTAACCAGCGTGAGTGTTCATGCGTGCTTCACATCACACTAAATCAATACACAACCGTCTCTCTGCAACAGAGGCAAGTTTAATCAGACGCTGCTATTGTGAAACACGCAGATAAGGACGCAGAACGTTACGCTTCGAGCATGTTGAATCACATTCTGCATCCTGGCCAGAGAAAGTCTGCCCAATCTGAACCCAGCGTTGCATGTCATTCACAGACGGGTGGTCCCAGAATGCATTGCACAAGCAGAATGAGACATTGTTGATTTCACTACTATATTGTTGTACCATGTTTGTTCAGAATCTAGTGAAAATGTGTTTTCCCTAAATTTGTTTTATTTTGGTTGGGGTAGCAAAGAGGATGCAAAATTGTATTTTTGAATGTGAATAATAGGAAGCTTAAAATTCAAAGAAATTAATGTTACTGTATTTTTATTTTTTTTAAAGATGGAAAATCTAAGTATGTTAAACAAACTTTAAATGTTCAAGTTTGTGAAAGAAAACTTAATCAAATGCATTATCTTTGTAGCATTTGATTTTCAATTCTTTCCTCTTCCTGTGATTGAAATACAACTTCCTTTCTACAGTGACCAGTGCTATCTTAGTTGTGTTATTAAAACGACCATGATTGTTTTATTTTTGTAATATTTTAAATCAGGTTTTTTGTATCTTCCTTTTTTATTTTAAATTAAAACTTTTTATTAATTTTATTTATTAATTGCTTTGTCATTTTTATTAGTTGCCAATATGCATGTTTTTTTATTTCTGTTTTAGTTTATTGTTTTTTGTTTGTTGTTATGTTTTTGATTTATTTTAAAACATCAAGTTAGACAATTTATTTATTCCAGTTATGGGGGGGGGGGG
>JAUMHP010000059.1:16458567-16470122 GCA_032361065.1 Enteromius trimaculatus
AATTTGTATTAAAATAAGTCCGACTATCTGCCATAAGCCTGGCTTATTTGGTAAACTTGTTTTATGGAACAGGCCCCAGACAAAAATGACTGTTATTAAACAGTTTCCTCAAACACTCCCCTCACCTGCCATTGGCCATTCACGCAGGTAGCCCCGCCCCTGAACCCACATTATTGGATGAATCAGAAGTTGGGCTGCTCTACATTCAAATCAGTGTTTTTAAAAGCGTTTTTAGAGCTGGGCGGTGATTAATCGCATCCAAAATACATATACATTTTTTTTATTTACATATACATTTAAATATGTGTATATTTATTATATATATATATATAATATAAATTATATAAATGTAAACATATATACATATTAAATATACACAGAACATAAATATTATATAAAGAAAAACTTTTATTTTGAATGCAATCAATCATTGCTAGTTTAAAGTGTAATTTGGGATGTGAGAAAATATTTTAGCATTGAATAAATGCCACACTTCAGCTCTCAAGATAAACACGCTCGCTTACTGTCAGTATTTGACACGGTTTGATGCGTCTTTGGCTTCAGGGCTTGTGTTGGTTATACAGGACTGACTGAATGCTATGCTGTATGTAGTTTTATACCGTATGCAGTGATCAACAGAGGCACAGGTCTGTCATCCCTGTCCTTGGATCTGATCTGACCTCCTGGTTTTTGTCGGGGTGTGTGTTGTGATCCGGGTGAGTATCGTGTGTCTGATAAGCGCTTCTCTGGGAGCGTGTCAGCGGCTACAGGAGTCATTTACACTGCGGCGTAATGAGAGAAAGCCATTACAGGGCTTGATGTGTGTTTTGGGTGGGATTTCTAAAAGCCTGCGTGTGGGAAAGTGCTCGTTTTGTCTGTGTGGTCTGGCTTTGGCGGCCGTAGGCTTGTTTGAATTAAACCCAGCGGGCCGGCACTGTTTTACTGGCGTCGTTCGTTCGGTGTGAAAACGTTCGTTAAAGTCTGATGACGATACGTCATCGTAGGGCACGGACACTTGAGCTCGATCATTATGGGTTTAAATGGCTGATGGCATCATTAGAAGAGCAGGTGGGCGATATAAAGATGACGTTTATCACAAAATAAACCCAGAGAGTAGCGCTGCACTCTTTGAGGGAAACCGTATTCACTTTCTTTTGCTAAACTGTGATTGATTTAAAATGTGTGGCTCTTTGTTTTAATGCTCTCTTCTTCTGTGCTTGTGCACCGTTTGGCTGACTTTTTGTGATTTATATATGACTATAGAAAAAAATAATCATATAAATAATAATACTACTAATATTTAAATATATTAAGATTAAAAATATTGAAACTAAATTAAATAATTTACATTAAACTTAATTTATTGGTTACTATATATTTTTTTTATTTATTTGTTTATTTTTTATGGCTTGAAATCTTGTTTGTAGGGCTACAACACATTATTATTATTATTATTATTATTATTATTATTATTATTAATTTGTTTTGTTGATTTATATATGACTACAAAATAAGATTAATTATTGAATTAAAATAATTAATAATAATAATACATTATAATATTATTATTAAAACATATTTTAAACAGTGCTTTTAACCAAATTTATTGATTTTATCATTTTTTTGTTTTGTCTTGTTGACTACAAAATAATATTAATTATTATATAAAAAGTATTATTGATGATGATGATGATGATATGTATTAGTATTATTACAATATTAAACAATACAATGTTTTAACAAAATCTTTCAATTGCATTTATTTTTTATTGTTTTATTTTATTCATATTTATTAATATTGCAAATATACTACCGTTCAAAAATTTGGGGTCAGTAAGACATTTAATGGTTTTTAAAGATGTTTCTTCTGCTCATCAAGGCTGCATTTATTAGATAAAATTCAGAAAAAACTGTAATATTGTGAAATATTATTTCAATTTAAAATAAGTGTGAATCTATTTTAAAATGTAATTTATTCCTGTGATTCAAAGCATCATTACTCCAGTCTACAGTGTCACATGATCCTTTCAGAAATCATTACTCATTACTTATCATTACTTAATCATTAATTACATTTAATGGCTTTTTAGTTTAAGATTCTGACTGTAAATGAACACTTATTTACACAATGATTATATTTATGGAAATAAATATTTACAATGTTTATTATTTTAATACTCAGAATATTCCAAGAAACGTACATTATTATTATTCAGATTATTATTGAACGAGTAGAGAGTAGAGTCTTTGAGCTGAAGGTGTCTCTTATCTCATTAGAGTCTCTGTAAACCGTCAGCTTTGTTTCCCAACATCTCTTGGACGTTTTATGCCGTTATTGTGCGCGTAAATGCGGCCGAACACTGCGCCTTTGTGCTCTGAATCTGCATACCCCAAGGGCTTCTGGGAGAATTTAACAAGCTTCTGATGTTTCTGGAGAACGGAGGCGTGTGAGATTCCTTCACTGAAGGTGAATTTCCAGCCCGGAGCTGCAGAGGTCAGAGTTTAGAGTCCGAATAATGAGCTCAGATCCTTCTCAGAAACACTTTCAGGCCTGCTTTATCTTATTAAACACAAGCGTGGCTACGAAACGTGGCATAACGTGAACATGCAGCACAATAAATGAGCATTATTGTTGTTTCATACACTAGCAGCCAAAGTTCTCAAACAGTGTGATTGTATTATTATTTTTGTTAATATGAAGCGTGTTTGTTGTGGCTCGGGGTCACAGCTGCTCGTCTGTCTGCGGTCTGAGCTGCATTAGCTGACCTTTGACCCCGCCTTCCGCTCGTGTAATTGCAGGAAGTGAGCGTGGCCAATGAGAGCAGAGGATTGTGGGTAAGCATTAATAAGTGTTGCTGAAGAGGAGCACAGAAAGAGCAGTGCACAAACTCATTTACTTTACCCGTATTATCCTAGTCTGAGCTGTTTCCACTGAAACTCATCTTAAAAAACTTGCTTAAATGTCAGAGTTTGATCTAGTTCTGGCCTACACTAAGCCCTGTCTATAAAACCAGGCCTTTAATGAACGATTATGCAAGTCGATTGTAGTATGACAAGGAGTGACAAAAATAATTAGCTTATTAATGTTTAATAAAATTTGTTTTAGAAATATATATTACTTATATTTAATACAATAAAAATAATAAAACATTTAAAGTAATTAAATATATCATTAAAAATGTATTATTATTATTGTTATTCAATAATTGTATTATATTAAATACAATATACTATGTATGTTATGTATGGAATGTTATTTTTTATAAATAATGAAAAAGTTGAACATAAATAATTTTAAAGTAAATATTTAAATTTAAATAAAAAATATTATTTGTAGAAATATTAATATTATGTAGTATTTCTATAATATACAATAATAATAAATATAAATATTTAATGTTTTATAAATAAAATGCTTATGTAATGTTTTTAAAAATATAAAATTAAAAGTATTAAAATAAAAAAAAGATATATAATTAGTTGGAATATTAATACTATAGTTATGTAATTTGTTTAATAATATATAGGAATTTTGAATTTTGAAGTATTTAATATTTTATAAAATATTGAATATATATTTAGTTATTTTTAAATGTTGTATAATACAATTAAAGTACATTAAGTACATATTTAATTAAAAATGTATTATTATTAGCAACATTATTATTATTGTTATGTAATATTATTTTACAATATATACAAAATATTGAATATAAACATTTAATATTTTATACATATTTAATGGTAACTAAAATTAATTAATATACCATTATAAAATGGAATTATTAGTTATTATTTACTAATATACTAATAAAAAGCAACCGTACTGAGCTATTTCCAAACTTGAGTTCTTGAACTTGAAGTGGTTTATTGTGAACGTCAATAGAATCTCTCGTGATTTCTATCAGTCTGTAAACACATAAAGGTGTCGCATGTGAAAGAAATAAAACCCAACACATCTCTGATCTCTCCGAGGCTCTGAAGATGAAAGCTGGCCAACTTTCTCACAGATGATTTGAGTTATTCTCTCATCAACGTGTCACCCGCTGCAGAAGAAGCGCGTCTGAGTCCTGACTCCTGATTTACGGCCCTCCGTCTTTGATTTCCTCCGAAACGGTCCGAGCCCTGCGTTAATGCGTCCCGATGCGTGCCATCCGTCGTTTGTTGATCTGTTCTCGGCAAGTGTTTTAAAGACCGTTGAACGCTCCATTAATCTCCAGCACAGATGCATTATGGGTGCTGGGTTCAGAGAGGATTGAGGGACGCTGCTCTTCTGGGACTCAGAGAGAAAACTGCAGCCTACACTCCATTAAAGGTGCTTAAAAGCTTCTTCACATCAGCCCTTCTTTCCTTTATAATCTAAAGAACTTTATTTATCATTGTATTAGGCATTCAGCAATTATTGAATGTATTTCATTTATTTATGTTTAAAAATCTTTTTTGCTCAGAGAAACTATCATTGTGGCTAAGCAGGTACAAAATGTTTAATAAAAGAGGTAAAATACAGCAAAAGTAAAAGAAATAACTTATAAAAATAAAATACTTCATTTCTTTTACAAATTATAATATTAAAATATTAATATTTTATATTTTTTAAGTATGCAATAATATTTTATGCATTTTGAATATGAATAAGCTAAAAGAAATTTAATAAATAATTACATATTTAATTTAACCAAATTATTATTATTTAATAATAATAATAATAATAATAATTTCAAAATAAATGTAACACATTAAATAGTTTATTATTTCATTATTATTAATATTTAAAAAATTAAATTTAATAAATGACAAAATGTAAAAAAAAAAAAAAACTATTCACTATTCAATAGAAAGTAAATAATATAATATTCGTCAATAATAATTTGATATAACATTTTTATATTTAATATTTATTTGGTATGTTACTTGGTGTGTTTTTTTTTTTTTAGCATGTTTTTTTTTAAACACCAATATGTTGGTACATAAAAATAAGCAGTTGTTTTTACAAAAACAAATAACATGGAAAAAATGCAGTAAAGTCTTTGAACGTGAGTGCTGATTCAACTGAATCACTGAACCACGCATTTGAACTGATTCTTTAAAGAAGAGCATTTGAACTGAATCAAATGTAGTGATTGTTTGCTGCTGAAGTTTAAATTGCATGATATTAAACTACAATCCTATTTTCTTATTTAATGAGCTAATAAAAAGCAGATAGCAGTATTTACAAAGGTTTTGCTCGTACCGTGAACAGTTAAAATGAACCCACACAGAAAGTGTAGTAGATTCAGATTCACAGGAAGGGCAGACGACCGGCTCATGATGGCTTGTCCATCTCGCTCGTCTCAGGTTTCTGCGGAGTTCAGGTATGTCTTTATGTGCCTCGCTCCATCCATCCATCATCCACACACACACAAACACGGACACAAGCTCCTGACAGGTTCCTGTGAAAGCCTCACACAGGTCTGAGCTCGAGTCCGTCTGTCAGCACATTAACACTCTGCTGGAGCTTCAGAGAAGTTCAGATGACCCACAAACACTCTTACACTTGAGCCTAGTCCTAGACTAAAGTTGATCTGAAAACATGTCAGTGCTAGTGTTTGGCCTGAAGATGCACAACAGTGATGTTTTCTAAGATGCTTTATAAAAAGTAATTCAATGTTCTGATTGAACTATGGTTTAATCCTGGTTTGGTCTAAGACCTGTCTATAAAACCTTTAGTTTGGATGAAATTCAACAGGATTAATCAGTTTTATTAATCCTTTTTTTTTTTTCAGTCAAATGGGAAGAAAGGATGGGGCTTGATTAGATCCATCAGGTTTCAGAATATGATGTTGTTGTTGGTTATTGGTATTATTAGAAATGCATTCGTTTGAAACGCATGCATGAGACGGCGTAGTTTTGTAGTTTCTCAGGCTGGGTGTATTTGCATGCGTTGATGTTGAGCGGATGTTAGCGGCTCGATCAGGTCTGGTGTCACGGAGGTGGCCATCTTGATCCACTTTCAGTTAAGCTCAGGGCAATTAAAGCCCCTGCAGACGAGAGCGAGGACATCCAATCTGCGGATGCGAAGAAAAGAGGTGGTGAATTACTTCAAGCTGCCGGCCGGTGCGATGTCCAGCGAGCGGGAGAAGAGCAGGGAAGAGTGCGGCTCAAATCTAATTTCTGCGGTTCTGGGAAGCGTAATGTGATTGCTGGGATGAGTCAGGACGTCTTCATCATATATGGACTGAGCAAACTCTGAATGCAGGGTGAGAAAATCCAATTGTTCGGGGTCTTAATGTGTTCATGTCTGGAGGGACAGAAAATTGCATCTTTTCTCTTCAGTTCTTCAGTGCTTTTTGTGAGGTCAGTGGGCAGCAACCGCAAGATACACGATACTTTCATATGTTTTCCATTTTAATGTTAAAGTTTTTATTTTATTTAATATTTGTACATTTCACTATTAGTATTTTTTTAATGTCTATATAGTTTTTATTAATATTTGTTATAATTTCCATTTTCATTTTTATTTTTTTTGTGTGATTTGGTTTGTTTTTATCACATTTCTATGTAGTTTTTTAAAAATATTTTTTATTTATGTCAGTTTTAGTTGTTTTTGTACATGATGTTAAACTAAATTTGACAACTAGCTTTGTATGTTAGTTGGTTAGTTTTAGTTTGGTTTTAGTTTTAGTTAACTAGAAGTCCAAAAGTCTCAAACCACTAGTAAAACTAATCTAGTTTCTCAATTGAAAACCTCTTGAAGAAAATCTTACAGTCTGTACGAAGCGTCACATGATCAAAAGATTAAAGACCAGAGTTTGAAATATATACTTTTGGGCATATTTTAATTTACTTTATAAATTTTATTATTATTAATATTTTTTTAAATTTATTAAAAAAAAAAAAACGTTTTTTTTCATATACAGTATATGCTTGTGTAGTTTTAAATTTTGGGAAATTTTAGTACATTAAGTAAAACAAAACAAACAAACAAAAAATATATATTTGTAAATATTTAAAATACTATTTAAAATATTCACATTTTGTGATAAACATTTAGTTTTTATTTTTTTCATGTTTAGGTTTAATATTTTACTTGATTTAATGTGATTGAATAATTTGACTGAATTCAGTTAGGGTCAGTTTGATCCAAAACAGAACAATCGTACCCAGAATAATAACTTCAGTACAGTACCAGATAAAAGTTTTGTCTCAGACGGTATGTTCCGGTTCATTCAGCGCAGAAAAGCGTGATGTTTTCTTAATGTGAAGTCCTCTCAGACGGACTCGACGAGCGCTGAATAAACCTGATCTGTGTCCAGAGACGGGGACCTATTGATCTTGATATCGATCCATTTACAGCAGAGTGTACACACCCTTCCCTCCGAGATCCAGAGCAATTGATCAGCTCCACGCTCATATCAAAGCTAATGAAGTCAGCGCCGCTGCTGGGAAAATCATTATGCCTTCATTTATGCCTCATTATTTAGACTGGAGGAGATTTGCATGTTTGCTTTGGGTTTAGGCTTGCTTTTCTATGACCTAACCGCGATCATTGTCGTTTAAAAGGGGTCGTTTCGTAATAAACGTGATTTTATTGGATCTTTCAAACAAGCCATATAAACGAACTGTCGCTTTAAGAATCCAGAACTTCTCCAGGCCATATAAGGAAATGAATTTCTGATCAAAACCTTGAGCTCATTAGCATATGCCCACCCACTGGATTTGCATTGACATGTAAAAGAGGGCGGTCTTGTGTTAATGAGCACAAGGTTTTGGTGTCATAATCATTAGGATAGAAGTTTTGAGTGCATATGTTAATGAGTCTACAGTTATGTGTTAATCATTTCCACTTTGTAAAGTTTTTTTAAAGAGAGACGGTAGCAAGAACAGCCTGTTCAGTTGAAATGCTGTTTTTGATGCATAAACACCTTATTTTATTTAAAAATATTTTTTTCTGGCTAATATATAAAATAGTAAAATAAATGCACTGTAGCTTTAAGAACTATATGACATTGAAACCATGGCCGAGACTCATTAACATATGCTCACTTTAACATGTCTGTGGATGAATTCTGAACATGCAGGGATATGTAAATGTGGACGGTGCATATGATAATGAGCCAGTGGGTGTGTCATAAACATTCCCAAAATAAATGACAATCATATCAGAGATCATTTGTAAAGAAGTCTTAAAGGTACAGTAGCAAGAATTCATAGTCATTTAATGGTAAACCTGATACTCTTTTTAAGTAAGTAGAATAAATGTACTGTCGCTTTTAGAACTGAGAACTTCTCCAGTCCATAAATGGAAACATATGGCAACGAAACCTTGAGCTCATTAACATACGCCCATGAATTCTGAGCATGCAGTTATATGTAAATGAGGGCGGTATATATGAAAATAAGCCAGTGGGTGTGTCATAACATGTAAACATGATCTTCTTTCAATTCAATTCTTTGAATTGCTTTATTCCTAAAGCATGTTTACATTCAATCTGTGTGCTGTACAAACGTAATAAGAAAATAGATAAAAATAAGAACAAATAAGCACATACACATTACAGAGAATTAAACGCACAAGGAAAAAAAATGTGTTTTTTACATAGATTTGAATCAGATTTACATACGAGGCATTGTTCTATAGCCAGTGTACAAATAATTACAATAGTGACGTCTTGTAGAGATAAAAGGATGATTAGTGATAAGAGATGATAAAAGTATAATTAGTGTACTGCAGCTTTAAGAACTCAAAACTTTCCAGTTCAAACGGTTTATCTCCAGTTCATTGCATATTCATTATTCATCATATTGCATAATTAATATTCAGCAACTGTTACTGAATATGCAATGGTATGTAAATGTGGGTGGTCCCATGTTAATGAGCGACATCGTAATCATTTGGATTTTGTTTCCATATATGGATAGTTTGAAGTGCACATGTTAACGAGCCAGCGGTTGCGTAATAATAATTTTCGAATGAGCCACAGTGTTGATGTGTGAACGTTTGGCCGATCATATCAGATGTAATTTGCATATCTCAGAGGTCATATAGATGTCTTAAAGGTACAGTATCAAGAGCTGGCTGTTTAGTTGTAAAGTTAAAGGAAATGACAACTGTTTGATGCATGAAACCTTATTTTATTAAAGTACTAATGCTAGAGGAATATGGCCCATAGCAGGAGCGAGCGTTATAGTATTTGGATGATATTTAGTGCTCTGGTTTTTGTCAGACGTCTGTGTGAAATAATCTTCCTCTGCGAGGCAATCGAAGGGTCGTTCAGGGCAGCCGCTCATGAAGTGCACTCGTAATGATTTGGATGTTGTTTTGAGCTCTTCTGTTGAGGTAGAAATCTTCATCTGAAATGACTAAAATTCGTCAAGTCTGCTTATGCTTGTCTGTCTGACTCCATTTGGTTGTGTACCGCCCATTTTTCATGATCCAAGTCGGTAAAAGTCCCATTTTTACATTTTGTTCCCCCTATTTTAATAACTTCCTTTATTAAGAAAGAGATTCCTGCGGTGCTGTTGAGTGATGATTCTGCATTAAAGCAACTGAAACGTGCGTTTGAATCTGAATCGTTTGAGAGCGAAATATTGTGACATGCTACATCAAACATTTGTAACATTTGAATCACATGCATTTAATCAAAAACAAAAGCCACTGTTTCTGAATCTACAGCAAAAGAAATGATATTTGCAGTTTTTTTAGAGTCTGAATTATTGAGAAACTTTCCATTGTTTTGTTCTTTGGGTCACAATCAAATGGTTCCTTTGAATAGGTTCTTTTAATGAATCATGAAGAGAGACTCGCATCAGTTTAACTTACTCCATGTTTATGAAGCACGGTTTAACAGATGTTGCACAGAGGCATTGAAGATGCAATATCAGACAGTGGTGCTGCTTTACAGATGATCTTTTTTGACGACGTTGGAGGTTTTTGGCTTTTGAGTTTAATTAGCATTCCTGAGCCATTAAGTAATGAGCGTGCCGCTACAGGACCTGTCGTAAACAGCTGATTTGCACTGATGTTTCTCATCGAGGGAGCAGGTACTCTCTCCTTCTCTGAGCGTCTGCTGAGAAACGCAGAACCTGAAGGAATGCCAAGAATCCCTGTGTTAAAGTTCACACTATATCTCCATCTGCGCCTGGATGGCGGGAAATGGAAGACAGCTGTGTGTGTGTGTGTGTGTGTACAGTATGGGATCTGATGTGTTGTGCATGATGTCAGACACATGAATCACATGATATTTGGCCGTTTTGAGATCATTGCCATTAGGACTGCATGAGGAAAAAAAGTTTCCAGATTTGCTGTTTTTTTTAAATATTAGTCGTTTGTATATCCAAAAAATATATATATAATTTTTTTTAATTCTATGAATTTTTTAAAATTAATTCATTATGGTTAAATATATAAATAACATATTTTACTACAGATTTACTTGCTCATAATTATTATTATTAGTGCTGCAAGGTTGTTTTGTATAACGAGAAAAACTAAATTTTTTTAAATTAAATTCATTATAATTAAATATATAAATAACATTTTAGTACAGTTTACTTTATTATTATTAGTGCTGCAAGGTTGTTCGTATAAAAAAGTAAATTGAATTAATTTATTATAGTTAAATATAAAAATAACATTTTTACTGCAGATGAACTACAGATTTGCTTGCTTGTAATTATTATTATTACTGCAGTATTATTATAAATTCATTTTGTTAAAAAAACACTTTTGAGTTATTAAAATATTACTCTTGTATTTGCACTCTAAAATAACAAATGTAATATTTAGTAAAAAAATATATAATGTATTTTACAGTAAAACTTTACAGCGCGATGAGGAAAAAGCTCCTTCTTTAGCCACAAAGAAGCTTTTGTGAGATGTTCTTCAGATGTTAAAGGTTCTTTCTGGAACCATTTAGACTGAAAATGTTCTTCTATGGCATCATGAAGCCACCTTTATTATTAAGAGAGTATAAAAGCCTCAGAGGATGAGCGTTAAACGCGTGACAAGGGCTTATTGTGAGGCTGTGAGATTGCACTGTTCTTGCCGTTTCTTTCAGCTTCAGATGTGTTTGTAATACAAGCCTGAGCGCTTCCCGTGAGCGGTTTTGACAAGGAGCGACTGTGAGGGGAAGAAAGGAAAAACGGATGATATTTGACTCTTTCATGCGCACTTCATCCATCTTTTGAACCTGTTTTCGATGAGAGGTTCAAATGCGTTTCACATGTGCTGCGCTCACAGCCTCCTCTGTTTTCTCCAGATTATCAGCTGAAGTTTGCATGTGACCGGTTCGTGCGTGATGGACCAAACCTTTGCATATTTTGCATAATGCAGATTGAATCATTCGGACACAGCTGCAGAAGAGCCCTGATTAGATGTTTCCTGGAACACAGAGTCTTAGAACCTTTGTTTTTGACAGGAATATTTTTAATATCTAGCATGTATATTGTGTTCATGTAAGACTTGTATGATGATCAGATCAAACTAAAAGCCATTTTTAACTGAGGAAAACATTAGTGTTCTAATCATCTCTCTCTCTCTCTCTCTCTCTCTCTCTCTCTCTCTCTCTCTCTCTCTC
>JAUMHP010000059.1:16533084-16557236 GCA_032361065.1 Enteromius trimaculatus
TATATATATATATTTTTTTTTTTTTTTTTTAAATGTCAGTATTTTATTTCCAATGTTTTAAATATTTTAAATTACTTTCTTATTTTTTGGGGGTTTTTTTATTGCAATTTTACAGTGAGTTTTACAGTACAGTAAATTTAATTTCCAGTAATTCTTACTGCTTTGACATAAAAACATTTTATTATTATTATTATTATTTATTATCTATTATTATTATTATTTATTTGTTTATTTTTATGACTTTTTAAAACACAGTTTTAATCGTAGTTAACTATAATAAACCTGGAATAAATTCATACAGGTTTGGACCAACATTTTCCTTTAAATTAAGTTTGTAAAGTATTACAAAACTATTACTATGATTATGTAATAATTTTAATCAATGATAAGTATATCATGTGATCATTACAGCAGCAGCAGACGTTTCCAGATGTGTTGTTACATTTTTAATTTATTGTTCAAAAGAAAGATTTGGGCTCTAATAGTTTCACTGGATAACAATAAGTCATGTAAGTAATGCTTGTTTTATAACGGATCACTGCTGTTCTTTGTCTCTTGACGCTGATGTGTTTTGCAGCTCTTGGGCTGATGGGTAATTAATGCTCTATGTGCCAGACAGACGCAGCTAATTACAGCGTTATGATAACCTGCAGATTGCCTTGACATGAAGGGAGACAGCATTTCTGAATCACGAGCGTCCTTCATCATTACACACAAACCACACGCTGCCTCTACTAGTGATTTCATTAACTAGTAGCCAGGGGGTTGGTCAGATGAGTAGTTTCCTTTCATATTTAATAAAAACAAAACTGTAAAAATACAAACTATTATTACAATGTTAAAGTGTAATGTATTTCTGTGATGTTCCGCATCATTACTGCGGTCTTAATCATCATAATATACTGATTTACTGATCAACACACATTTATCGTGCTGCACAATATTTTTGTGGAAACTGATGCAATTTATTTTCTTTAGGACTTTACCATCACTTTTTAACAAATTAATGCATCCTTAGTGAAAAAAAGTTACAAATTATATAAAAAGTTTAATATTATTGCTACAATTATTTGTATGTAAACAAAATGTTCTATAAATAAAAAATACATAATAATAATTGACTGCTTCAATGTCTAAATATTTTATTATTAGTCAATTATTACTTTTTAATATGTAAATACTACATTTTAAGAAATAAAAAATATATATAATTTGACCAGTAATAATAATAATAATGAATTGATTAGTTGGATGACTACTTATATAATAATAATAATTATTATTATTATTACTAGTCCAATTAATATTATTTTAAATATATGAACACAAACACTATTATTCAAATAATTACTACTACTACTATTACTAATAATAATTAATTGACTAGCTGGATGACTTTAAAATCTTAAAAGGCTGATTTCTAGCCACTGAAATTAAAAAGTAAAGAATAAATAAATAAATCCATCAATAAACAAACAAACAAACAAACAAACATACTGACTCTGACAGTCCCAGGCTGGTGACACTTTAGTACACAAGGAACACGTATTCACTTTCAACAGCTGAGAATTGTTCCTCGTAATGAAGAGTTTGTGAGCTAAGCCGTCGGGCTCGTACCTGTGCGGGCCGTCTTGATGTTGACCGGCTGGAATCCTCCGTTCAGCGCAGATGAATCCAGGATGTCCGAGTCGAAGTCTCGGTGGTTCTTCCGGTAGACGAACAGCGCCACGATGACGGAGATCACCAAACACATGATGACGGCGATGACGATGCCCACGTACAGAGCCACGTCGTCTGTGCTGGGAGCCGCTGCACACACACACACACACACACACACACAGAGTGTCAAAGGAGATTCTATCTGAGCTCCAATTACCCTCCTCACTGATATTAATAACTCCAGACTTCATTACTGTACAGCAGTGCTGGGGAAAGTACAATATTGTGTTACTACATTAAAAGTAACTCATTTGCTTTGGAGTCAGCGTGATGTAACTGGATCACTGACGGCCAGAAGAGAAGACATAGGTTAATCAAATGTTTTAAAAAACAAAAAGGTGCGAATGGATCAGATCATCCACAAAAACATCATTTATCATCATCAGCTAAATTTGCTTAATAACTGTTTGGAGTCTTTCGTACTTTGCACTTATTATTTGTATTTGTAAACTACATTTATATTTCTATACTTGCTGGAAAGCCAAACAAACAATTGATTAATATTAATGTAAATAATAATAATTATTTGATGATGAATTATATGATGATGATTATTATTTGTACAAACTACATTTATATTTGCATATTTTTTGGAAAGTCAAACAAACAATTGATTAATATTAAAGTAAATTATTATTGTTATTATTATGAGTAGTAGTAGTAGTATAACTTTAGCAGGAAATTCACCAAATCATTATTATCATTCAACAAATATATCATATATATCTTTGCTGGAAATGTAACAAAATAGATCAATTATGAATCATAATTATATGTATATATAACTTTGCTGATTTCCCACTGCATAAAAGGAATTCACAATAAAACAAAGAAACATTAGAAGTAGCAGATACAGTACAGAGGATCCGTGTGTTTCTGAAGCAGATGAATGTGAGTCTATGAGATCGATCCGGCCTGGCCTCACTTCATTATGGATCACGTCTAGAAAACATGCCTCCTCTGTTCATGCCGTCACTCCTCACATCTTTTTCCACCCTCGGCTCTTTCCATCTTGAAAACGTCCCAGGGATTATGTGGAACGGAAACTGGCCTATGCAGCGTTTGACAAGCTGTCATTAGAAGCAATACTCTGCTCTCATTTCCATAGAAACAGTCTCTTTGTCCCGCTGATAATTGTGAGAAATGCAATTTCCTGTCAAAGCAGTGACGAGTGAGGAAAGAGCTGTGGTATAAAGGTGTCGCGAGAGGCTATTGATTCCTGCATCAATACAGACGCCCTCCAGACTGACCAGTCAACCAATGCATGCTCCTGACTCTCCGGTCTGTGCTGGGATTGAGCTCTGAGAGCCAAACACAGAGCTGTGATTCTCTCCTCCAGCAGCAGAGGGCACTGTCAGCCATCAATACATTACTCCAGAACCGCATGCTATTTCTGGACTATTCACACTACTGTATCTGTGTGCACTTCCTGCTTGCTTTTAACATCTCATTGATTCATTAGGATCAAACCTTTGAGAGATGCTTGGCAAAAATGGCGTCTATTAGGCTTGCTTTGAATATAATACTGCATATTTGTTAAAATAAGAATGTTTCTTTAATACGAGTGCATTTCTTCTTACTGCGCCAATTTATTCTTATTTTTTTCAATTTCAAATATAGAAATGTTGAAATAAGTGACATAAGTGAGAACAAAACTGCCTTATATTTAGAAAATATCTGTTGCTTTCAAAGTGGACCTAATGGTTTTTAGGATTTGTAGATATTTGAACTCTTTATTTTTAATTGAAATAAGACAAGGAACAAAATGGCAAAGGATTAACTTAAAAAACAAATTCACAAATAATTACAAAGGAACCATAAGCAACAAGAGGGTTTTTATTATAGTCATCAAAAACTAAGACATTGCTTTTACTTGAAATATAAATATATTATATATAAATATCTATATTATTTCATTATATTTTACTTATTTATATGCATTTAAAATGATATTTATACTAAAATATAATGTTATACTTGAAGATATACTAAAGGAACACCTAGTAACATATTGTAAGTATTTTCTTGTAAAACATACATTTATTTACAACTTCAAATAACTTAAAATAATAACCTTTTTTTACAGAACTTGTATTTAAAAATGTGTCTTGCATCTTAGCATCTAACACAGTGCTCAGACATCGCATAAAAAGACGCAGCACAGAAATGCACCCGTCATCATTAAACAGTTGCCATGACAAGTTGCTTCGAGGCCTTCTGATTGGTCCCCTGTTTTGAAACTGACTTTAATGAGTGGTGTTGTGTATAAAATGTAAACTCTTTTAACTTGACATTGCCTCTTAAAAACATGGTGCTAGTTTGTAAACGCTGCAAAAGATGCGTGATGCGAGTGCAACCGTCATAAACCTGAGCTCTCGCATCCGAGTCCGGACACTGTGTGTTTACGTGTGTGTGTGTGTGTGTTTGCATGCCTGCAGCTGCTGCACTTTTAAAGGTAGCAGCAATCAATGTCACGATCAGCGCCGCACGGCCCCTCGTCGAGTTTAATCACTGTGACATTACGAATTAATCTCACTAATGTGAACGCTGCCCTCTAAAAGCAGACGCTCTGACCTGAAGCTCCACTCCACCGTCTGAAAACACAAAGAGCTTTACATCTGAACACACACGCTTCGAGAGCACAGCAACAAATCCACCT
Organism: Enteromius trimaculatus; assembly: GCA_032361065.1. Lineage (NCBI taxonomy): Eukaryota > Metazoa > Chordata > Actinopteri > Cypriniformes > Cyprinidae > Enteromius > Enteromius trimaculatus. Next base: position 16,537,463 of record JAUMHP010000059.1, read on the forward strand.
GCCATTCCATTCTTGAATTAAAATAAGCTCCACGTTTGCTGTGCTTGTTGGTTTGGCTAAAAACGTCATTATTATATATTAATGTGATTATAAATTATTATCATAAAAATGATTTTTAAATAGAGAAATATTACTATATCTAATTAAAAGCATGCGTTTAAAAAGAACAATTATTTGGCTAAATATTATTACTAAATAAAGCATTATTAAGCTGCTCAGATTGAGTAGGAGGAGCAGTTAATGTAAAAGTCTGTGAAAGTAATTTTGTGCTCCTGGAGGCACATCAATCTAATGAATTTAGGTAGAGGTGTGCAGAGCCAGAGGAGGTTTTTTAGGCGAAACATCATTGATTTGAATTATATGCGAGCAGCTATTTCTAATCAGTGCAGATTAATAAACAGAGGAGTGACGTGCATACTTTTTGGCTCATTGAAGATTAATCTTGCTTCCACGTTCTGAATTAATTGTAAAGGTGTGATGCTAATAGAGCATTACAACAGTCCAGCCTGGACACAACAAGATGTGACGCATGCTCAGACAGAAAGGGCCTGATCTTCTTGATGTTGTATAAATCATCAATCATAACTCCAAGGTTTTTGAAGGAGTTATGGTTGATGTGCCTAACTAGACGGTGAAAGTGTGATGAGGTGATGGGTTTGATGGAACCACATGCAGTTCTGTTTTGGCAAGGCTGAGTGGCTGAGATGCAAGCAGGATGGAATGAGAGGTAGTCATTAGTATAACAGTGATGTGAAAATCAATGTTTTAGAAAGATAGAGCCTAGTGATGCCATGTACACAGCGAAGAGAAGTGGTCCAAGAACTGAGCCCTGAGGCACTCCGGTAGTTAGATGTTGCGACTTGGACTCCTCACACCTATCTGAGAGCTAAGACTCAGGTTATAAGCTCCTGAGATGCAGAGATGATATTTGACATGATGCTGAGATATTCACTTGTATTTATTTTCTCTTGTGAGGATAACAGCACTTCTCCTTACAAATCTGGATAGAATTGGCATGTTCCTGAATTGTAAGTGACCCAAGCTTTCTTGCGTACGCAGGTGTTCAGCAGGAAGGTCACAGTGCATATAATGAACATAGACTGCGTGTCTCTGTGCGTTCCTTCTGTCAAACAAGAAAAATATACGGGTATGGAGCAATAAAAGTGTAAATGGATTATAATTTTCTCTTTTTCTGCCTGAAGAATCGCTCTAAACGAAGTCTTGAAGAGGAGAATGGTGAAGTGGACCCGTTTGCAGACGCGTGGAGAGGAACTGATTCTATCGATCTCTGTGTGATCTGAGAGAGCCTGCGGCACGGAGACACACCGGCTAACGGCCTTTGATTATCTGCCAGACTCTAAACCCTGAGGCGGTCCGGCATTTCCACACGCGACAGAGAGAAAGAGAGAGCTGACCAGCCAGCAAACGCACAGATCTATTCCTGGTCAGCCGGACGACACGGATACTCCCTCGTTTCTCTCCAAACTGAAGGGTTTCTGTATTATTCATAGACTTCCACCAGTACGCGCCATGATGCACAAATCTATTCCTGGTCAGTCGGCTGACTGCTTAAATGATAAATTAAAATGAGAAATGTTTCCTTGGCAACTAACTGAAGAATATATATACTTTTCTTTTAAGGGTATTTAGAGTAAACGCAATACAAACTTCTTCAAGTGAAATGTTTGTGTTAAAAATAAGAGTTATATCTAAACATCTTAAAAACAAGTTTCTCTCAGAAGCATCACTGACTCGTTTCTGACATTTCCTGATTATTAGCCAGTTTTGTCTCACTGCACCAGTAGATTTCTCACTTATTATGTCACTTTTTTACCTTCTTTTCACTAGAAGTGAATCTACAAGTGCAATAAGACAAAATGCACTCATATTAAAGAAACATAAAGACAGTAAGTAGTGCTGCTTTTGGAGTAAATGTATTTAGTATTTTTTTCTCAGTCAGCTGACATGGATAGTCCCTCGTTTCTCTTCTGTATTATTCATAAACTTCCACCATTACATCCTCTATCTTTAACGAAGATATCAGGGTAAAAGATGACTCTCTACAGGAGCGTAAAGCCGCTCGTATTCCGGCCCGTACGGACTCAGCGAATCGAGACGCAGTGATGAAAGTCCTCCGATATCATCTGAGTGTGCAACTCTCCCGTCCAGAGCTCGCGCTTTGATGATAAAGCGGCATACTCAGAAGGGCAAGCGTTAAAATGTATCGCTGAGATTAATACGTTTCTTTGAACATGAGGGACTGTAGGTAGAGAGAGACAGAGAAAGAGAGAGAGAGAGAGGAAAACAGGGTGGAAATAAAAAGCATTATTGAGCGGTTACGGTGGAGAGACGGCCGAGAGACAGACACATTTCCTCAGCCGACGATCACAGCAGCCATGTGTGAAAGAGACGCCCAGGGCTTCAGCACCAGAGAAGAGCCGCGCACACGCACACACACACACACACACATGCAGCTCCAGAGTTCATTTCATTAACATTACCAGCAAATCGAGCTTTAACCTAATTTGGTTCTTTAAATTTTTCCATTTACTTCACTTTATTTACCCTTTATATTGTCTACTTCCGTATTTCGAAGCACCAAAACACACAGAAATGAAAGTTTTTGTTTAAAACATACCTGTATGACTTATACAGAAACATATTTTGAAGAAATATGAATAAAAACACTGAGTTGTTTGTGTTGACATGAGGATGACAGAATTAACTTTATATGTGTGATATTGAAGGGTTAATATAGTAAATAAACAGCTTCATCTAGTGGTTTTCTGAGCTTATCCGGTCTAAGCTATTCTCCCAGTTTTAATCTAAGCACAAAAACAGCCTAAAACCAGCTAAACAGAACAAACCAGCTTACACTAGACACTCTAAAGTGGTTTACTGGTCTAAGCCTTTATCCCCGGCTTGAGACAAGAACAAAACCCTTCTAAAAGCATCTAAACAAAAAGATTGGACCATGTGTGAAAACTGGAAAGTCTAAGGTGTTTCTGGTCTGTTTTACTGGTCTCAGCTGGTTCAAATGGTCTCCCAGGATCAAACCACATTAGTTTAAGTGACTTCAGACCAGCTTAGACATGTATTGTAGTCTGTTTAGTCGCTCACTATGGTTTAAAGCATGAGTGTTCAGCTAATAAGCAGACTGTCAAACAACCGCAGACTTGTTGGGCAAACTACTTTAAACTGTCCAGTCCAGTTTTAATAACAAGTCCATCTAATCTCCTTAAACTGTCTAGTCTAAATGATTTGGTCCCTCAGTCTGGTCTGTTTTGCTGGTTTTAGAAGGGTTTTGGGTTTAAAACAAGCTTTGTAGTCAGTTTAGACCAGCTGAGACTGGTTTAAGCTGTTTTTCAGACTCTTAAGAAGGAAAATGAGATGGTATGAAGAGAGAAAAAGCATAAGGAGGAACTGAAGGTTTGGAGACACATGCAAACAGAAATCAATGAAATGAAGGACTCACATGGATGTGGCAGAGCATTGATCTTGTCTGTGGGTTCGGAGGACTTCTGATATAAGGAACCTTTGGGAAACAGGGAGGGATGGAGGGTGAGGGATGGAAATCAAATTAAACACAATGGGACTGAACAAAATCAAACAAGCCAACAAAGACATGAGTGATGAGAACGTCCGTGGACGATTCTTCTCCATTTGGTGTGACTTTTAGCCTCTCCTGGACTCTTCCTGCAGACAAACGATGCACGAGTGAACACCGTCATCCGTCAGCAGCGTTTTAGTGCTTCATTAGGGCTAACGAGCCAGAGGGATGGATGGTTTTAAGCTGATAAACAGTCCTGGAGTCAATGAGTCAAAAGCACTTGCAGCTTCCCATCTGACACGAGGACATGAGGAATCAGCTGCACTCTGAGAGCTGGACGCTATTAGAGAAAAGCCGCCTGCTAATGTAGCATGAGCTACGGCCCTAAATCACACCCGCACTGACTCTAGGAGCCTGCATATGGAGAGCTCTGCAGGACAGCATCTCCATCAAACGCTTCAGTGCTGCTGCTTTCTGTCCAGCATTTCCTACTGAACACCAGAGAGTCGAGTAAAATTGCACGAAAGGAAAGATGCTGAAGTAGAGCTGCACGATCCCGAATAAACTGAGAATAATTAAGAATAAAAAAATCAATAAATAAATGGTTTTAAATAGAGAACTAAACAAAATATTATTGTTGAAGTCTATTTTGAATGAATTATTACTTTTAATATTAGTCTGAAGCAAAAGTTTCTGTTTACATAACGTGTGTATATTTTTAATGTATACATAAATACAAACACATGCATGTATATATTTATATACACATATATACACACACATATGCTACACATACACATATACACTCTTTTAAACTTTTATTTTGAATAATATTAATCACCATTAATTGTTTGACAACACTATTTATATGCATTTTTAAAATATAATATGTTTTACACCCGTTTTTAATATTACAATTATGGAAAATAGGTTTGCTTGGACGATACAGTGATACAGTAAATGTTTACTTGTTTCATTACTGGATAAATCAGCATTTTTGAACAAATCTCCTGAACGAATGAGTCAATGACAAACAGATTTTAACAGTCACTTGTCTCCACCTACTGGAGAAATAATGCATTCGACAAAAACATTATTTAAAGCTCAAGTTACTTTCAAAAGACTTGCTGTATTGTGATTGCTTCCATAGAAATCAATATTTATACCTGAACTATAACTTTTCACCCCAGTGTTTCTGTGATAATGAATGACTGTCAGACAGTAATAACACTGTGTAGCTGAATGTTCCAGTATGATCCTTTTTCAAGGGTTTATTAGACACATACAAATCATTGTCATGGGATTGCATGGGTGTTTGTATTGAGATCGCGATCTTTTAACGATTAATCGCACAGCTCTATGCCGAAGATGACGAATGGGAATGGACAGAGAAATCAATGCACTGATGGATGGAGCGTTTATGTGCATGTGATCAGACGAGGCAGAGAAACACACAGACTCGAGACCTTTGACCCGTCCCCCTTAAATGAACCTATAAATCTCACAAACACGTTCAAATCACACTCCAGCGAAAAAACTAAAGATAAAAAAGAAAGAAATTCTGACAGGACCATTATTTCCATGCCAATTAAACCACTCATTTATTTATTTATTTTTATTAAAGTGATAATTAAGATTATTTATTTATTCAAAAAAAAAAAAAAAAAAGTAAAAATGAAAATTCAAGAAATACAAAACAAAATCTAGTATTATTATTTATTTATTGGGCTGTTTTTTTTGTGTAACACTTATGAGAAATGGAAACCGCAATGAAAACAATGTTACAAAACAAATATATATTAAATGTATATATAAATTTTCTTTATTTTTGCAAGTCGAATAAAATTCAAATTATGTATAAATATTATATGTAATGTTTATAAAATATATAAAATTATAATTTTTTTGTTATTATTTTTTAATTGCACTAATAAAAAATAGGGGAAAGTCATGTAAATAATGTCACAATGCAAAAATATTATATCAATTATCATGTTTAGGTCATGCTACAAACCAAAATGAAGACCAAAAATAAAAAATAAATGTATATTTATATACACAATGAAACCTTCCAAGTCAACTAAACAGCTCAAACAGCGTTTGTTTTTGTTATTTAATTCATAGAATTGTTTAAATAAATAAATGTGACACAAAAATTTTAATGTATAAATTCTTAAAACACATAAAAATAATCTATCATTATGTGTGTTTTTGTACTACACTGAAATGTGCTTAAATATCATTAAAACATTAAATCTAAGCTAGTTTCAGCTGATCTCCAAGATCAGCAAAACACACCAGACTGGGTGTAAAAAACCCACCTAAAGTCTAAACTGGTGCGGTCACAGAGACTGGTGGTTTGGTTTGGTTTACACAGGCTTGATACAAACCCCAAACCCCTATGAAACCGTCAAAATAAACCAGACCAGGCAACCAAACCATCTTAGACCAGATGCTAAAAATAAAATGATTTTGCTTACCCCATAGGCAGATTATTTTGCTTGTTTTAAGCAAAAAACTCACTTAAATTTGACTCCTTGTTTTTAAAACATTGATAAGAAAAGCATTTTTGCAGTGTACTGTCTGGCTCTGGCTACATATATTGAATCTATTGTGCTGGTGTACTCCGTCTGTAGTCATTTCCCATGTTATTTAGTCAAAAGAAAGCAGTGTGTTTTGTATTAGTGTTTTCTGTCTCTTCACATGAAGTGTAAAGGTGAGGGCATCGCGGCTAGTATTAGGTTTCATGCTGCAAAAATTTGCACAAGATCCAGTTTCTGAAAGCAAAAGCCAGCGCTTGCCCTTGTGTTTGTCATGCCCTTTCTGCAGATCGATATGTCAAGAAAATGTCATCTGTCTGTGCGTTAAGCAAGCAAATGGCCGAAAAGCAACATCACAACAAAGCAAGACAGAAACGGAGCGATCGAGCGCACGATTCACAGCCAAAGGTTAAAACTATAGAGACAAACGCTTCAAATTCAATCTGCAGCGCAGCCGAAACACAATTTGAGCACTTTACCAACTCCAAAAGCAAATCACTTTCTAACGCCGACTGGAAGATGCCATTAGCACAGAGGAAACGTCCCATAAACGCTTCCTAACGGCTCGAACCCGCTCCTGCTGGACGAGCAGAGTTCACATATCAAGTGTAATTCACCTCCAATGATATTTGCAATAATGTGAGCTTTCAGATAATGTGGATTTCTGCTAAACGGCCGTCATTAGCATGCACGTAAGTGGTTTCACCCTTTTAGCTGGAGAAAGGGGAAAAAATCAATTAGGGGAAGTGAGTCTAAATCTATAACGTTATGGGTTTTATATTCCTCGCAAACTGGCCATCAATCTGCGCTGGACTAATGCTCCACAATGCATTTCACTGGGAAAATAGATAGATTCCAGTGGCAGAGAAATGACTTCCATATCTGAGATCACAGCCATTCCTGAAAGCTCAGTTAACAACTCAAGCAACACAGCGTGGTAATCTACTGCGTTCTAGGACAGTCCTTAGAAACCCTAAACCTTAATCTCATGATGAAAGACGCTTTTCAATACTGATACCAAGACACATCTATCATATCATATCTCTAGTACACAAAGTGGTACAAACATTCAGAAATAAAAAGAATTCATATTGTCTTATTAAAACTTATACTACAAAATAAAAGATTAAAAATATGAATATTACAAAGAAACATTTCTGAAAAACTGCTGTTTTTTAATATTATAATTAATGATCAGAAATGATTCTTAATCAGTATATCATCATGATTTCTGAAGATCATGTGACACTAAAGACTGGAGAAATGATGCTGAAAATACAGCGGTGCTTCACAGGAATAAATTACACTGTAACAGATATTAACAAAAAAACAGCTGCTTTACACTGTAATAATATTTCACAATTTTTTACTGTTTTTAATGCAAGTTTAATAAAATTAGTGATCCCAAGATAATTATTCCAAACATAGTATAGAAATATTGTAATCAATCAATCCATTCTACATGCATGATACCATCTCTGTACTACGGTATTACCGCATTCACTGCATCTACATAACAATGACTCAATAAACATATGAAGCATTATAAATCTTGCATTGATGCATTGAACTGAAGCTTGTAAACCTGATGAAGAAACATCTACGAAGCATCAGACGGACCTCTGAGCCTGCGATCGATACTCGCTCATCATTTATACACTAAAATCAAACGGGTAATTAGATTCCTGATTATCATTAACAACGTTTGATTCAATCTGCTTCGCATCTCCGCAACCCCTGGCCATTTCATTTTCATGACCTAATCAAAATGAATATGAAACTCTGCGTTTATTAAAGCAAACAGATGCCGTTTCGCCCTCAACAAACGCATTTATTATTGAAGAAATGCTTTTGTTTTTGGAGTTGCTGCCAGCCTGCGTTCTCATTTTCAGAGAGAGAGAGAGAGATTAGCAGATAAACACAGGCCGAGTCTCTTCAGAAGAGGGAAACTTTTGGTTTCAAATCTCCTCTGGCCTTCACAACCTCTGCATGTATAATCAATGACAAACAGAGACTCAAATTACTGTTTGACTGGATGAATATAAACGGAAAAACACGGGAAGCCATCCCGTCCTGACCACAGCTGGAGCGCTTTGCATTTTCCCACCGAGCTTCTGGAGCAAATGTAAAGGCTTTGTCATCGTTCACTCACTGGTCAGACTCGTCCGCTGCTGTTTTTACGAGAAACAGCTACTATAAAAGCAGTCTGGAGGTTTTTGTCCTTCGTGGATCCTGACAGATCTCTATATGCTTCTACTGCAGCCTGAACATTCAGCTAAACTTCTACTTTTGGGCTAAATGAACAAATGATAAAATAAATGCTGCATTATTTCCAATTATGAAAATATTAAAATACATTAATTTAATATTTGTGAATAATTACTTTTTTAAATAAAATAATTTACAATATTTACATAAATGTACTACATTTTAAAATAATTGAACAAGAAATCGAATAACTTTTTTTAAAGTTTAAATTATTTTTGTATCAAATTCACATACATTCTTTATATTTCAATACAAAAAACTAATATTTATTAATAAATATATTATATTAAACAATATTATATTCATTTAGAATATGTAAATACATTTAATACATTTGAGTTCATATATAATATATGTGCGTGTTCGATAATATTGTTTATTTACATAAAAAAAATAAAGTTACAAATATTCAGAAGAGCTGAAGATATGCTTCAGTGAGATCTTTTTTCTCTCCTTATTTTTTCATATTTTTATATGACATATTCTGCCAGTTCTGTCATAGCTGCTTTAAATGAATGATTTCAGAAGAAAAGCTAGAAGAGTTTTCATTTTTCTGTTTTTCCACTTACATGAGCTCAAAACATCCTCTGAAAGAGTCGAGGAATCATAAAACGGCTTGTCAGCACGTTTAATTGCCTTCACAAGAAACAGAGCTGAAAGAGTCTGTGATTTTCCTCTCTTTCTCTCGGACTCGTGCGCTTTTTAAAATAGGGTCCAAATCATAGTAATCATAGACGTGGAGCAATTATGAAACTTTGTGTAAGTACGATATAATCACTTATCATTATTTTAAATATAGCTGCTGAATGCTGGACGCCGTGTGGCGTTTCACATCACACACACTATATTTACACGACCACAGTGTTTCTCCAACATCCTCATCTGCGTCAGTCCGAGATACGAGCATCACCATCAGCCCTAAAACAAGACTGTTTTCTTTTCAAGTAAATATCTGTGTTTCTGGAGCACAGCAGCCATAAATCATGAGAGCACAGCTATATTTGTAGCAATAGACAATAACAAATTTTCTTTAAAGCCAAATATCATTAGGATCTTAAGTAAAGTTCATGTTCCATGAAGATATTTAGCAAATGTCCTACTGTAAAAATGATTCATTTCAGTATATTTTGTGTGGCTTGCACTCCACAGGTCTCTAAAATCTAAAAGCAGGTGTCATTTGGAGGATGTTTTGATATTTTCACTAGAAGCTGAAATAAAAGCACTGACTGTCGTCAGTGAATGATGGAGAGATAAAAGGCCTGTATGAGGAGGAAAAGAAGGAGGAAGACACTTACTCTGCATACAGAGCCCATCCGTACAGTTCTTGGACTGCAGCACCATTCCTTCACAGTCTTTGCCGCCGTTTTTGGGAGCTGGAGCACCGCACTCGCGCCGTCTCCAGTGAGTGCACTCGGTCCCACACGTACTCCACTTACTCCACTCCGTCCAGACACCGTCCACTGCAGGACACAACACATCACTGCCTTCCACAAAGATTTCTACATCTTCACACATTTCACACACAACTTGAATTCTGGAAATGTTGGGACGGTTTTTAAGCTAAATCACATGATCCTATATTTTATTCACAAAAGAACAGAGAACACGTGTTCAAAAATGTTTAAATGGAGAATTTTTCTTTTTGCACTAAATGAGCTCATTTTAAAGGTCTGAAATAGTTGGGACGGGGGCAACAAAGGGCTGAAAATGAAGGACATTTTGAAAATAACTAGCAACTAATTAAGTTCACTGACATCAGGTATTCAGGTATTATTGATTGATTATATGATTAGCTATAAAAAAGATGTCTTAGAGAGGCAGAATCTCTCAGAAGTAAAGACACACTCCAATCTGTCAAATTATTTTTGAAAATAATAATAATATATTCAAATAATAAATTATTTAAATGATACTGATAACAATTTGTAAAAAAGGAACATGGGAAAAAAACCTTTTTTTTAAGGATTTTTTTATCCTATTAAATCTATTCAATAGTTGCAAAAATTGCAATCTAATACATTACAAAATAAGTGAGATATACTGAGAACTATAATTATTTTAAGTGTATTTATGTGATTAAATTGTAGTTATTTAATGTAATACATTTGAGTTATTTTTTTAGTTTTTTAGTTACTCTGATGTTCTGTAATCAACTGATGCAGTTTACAGTCAGCGTGATGAGCCAGCACTCATGAGCGGTGCTGTGGTACCTGGACAGAGCGGGTTACAGGCCAGTTTCTGGATGGCTTGACCCTCACAGATGGCTCCTCCGTTCAGAGGCGCGGGATTGGTGCAGCTGCGTGTCCTCTTCTGATAGCCCCGCCCACAGCGACTGCTGCACACTGACCACTCCGTCCAGGTCGACCAGCCGCCGTTCACTGCAGCAGAAACACACTCACTCATCACATCTGTGACGGAGAGACACTATCTCTGAGATTCAGATCCCTCTCTCAATCAGTCAGACTGTAGCTGTGAGACAATTTATCACAACATGAAGAACCCGAAACAACACTAAGAGCAATAATTCAGCTCAAAATAAGCATCCCATCAGGCTTGACTTGACAGGCTTCTTCAGTGGAACATGACAGGAGATGATTAGCAGGATATAATGAAAGCAGACAGTGACTGAAGATGTGAACAAATCAAAACACAAGTGACATTTGAAATATGTAACGCGCTCGAGTGCAAATGAGACTTTATGTGGTTTATCTACATCATTTCAAAAGGAGGAGTTAACCCTTTGCCTTCCAAGAAAGTCCAGAAAAACATGATGTGCGAAAATACACTTTTCTCACACAATATAGAGTTTACTTCTCTCATTACTTTTTGTCCTGACTTTTTTTGGGGGAGATGAACTATTAACTTTAAGAGGCATTGGCTCTCCGTTCTTCTGTTGTGGAGATGATGGCGTTTCGCTCCATGATGCGGCTCTGATCAGAAGATGTCTGAACCTCCTCTGACACACTCTGGAGGATGGATTGTGGTTCGTTTCTCAGATCAAAGCTCTAGTCCTCCCAGACAGCGTTCAGGCCTGAATGAGCAGCCGAGGGATTGTAGCTTTTTGTCTCCAGAAATCCATCACAGATTTTTGCCCTTTTTTTTTTTTTTTTTTTTTTTACAGTTTTCCTTGGATTCATCCAAAGCAGCCGTGAAGAGCTCATCTCAGGACAGTGAGTCAGATGTGTGTGGTGATCATGGACAGGAGAAGCTCAGAGTGAAGCAGTGTGCTTTAGAGTCAGCCCATGACATCATCAGAGAGGAGCCGGAGTCCAGTCGCACTTACATTCACCTCCACATCCTCCTTCTACACCATACAAACACTCCATCCATCCGTCCGTCCGTCCATCCATCCATCAAATCAATCAATAAATCAATCCATCCATCCATCCATTTATGATTAATTCAACCATTTATCCATCACTCAATAAAAAAAAAAGATTTATATGAATTTCTTTGAATTCTACTTCCTTACATTCAAATGCAAAATGCAATTCTGCATCAGCCTGCCACCTCAATTCCCATTAGGAGCTGAACCGGAACTGAAGTCATTCCTCAATTCAGTTCTGACCGGTGTACAACACAAGCGTGAGTGTTTTCATTTCCATCTGAACTGTTCATTTACAGCAGCGTCCAGTCACACTCCAACAGCCCGTCCCAATACCCTCTAAACCAATCACAGAGCTCAAGCTCACGGCGCGAACCAGAGAGTGCTTATAATTACATCAGCTTCACGACGAGCAAGAGAAGTCAATTTATTACAGCGCAGGAGAGGAAAACATCTGCTTGCCAGATCTGGGACTGTACCTGTAGGGAAAACAGTAAGCGATCGCAGCAGGTGGGCTGTTTTCACTTGTTGAAGAGCTCCTAAAAGACTCGTCTGCGCTTTACCGCGACTTCACAAACCATCAGCCTCGTGAAAGCCTTGGGTTTGCGTTCAGGGGGAAAATTATTCTTTCAACACTCAAAGTGGCGGCAGCGGCGGTGGGTTAAAGCGCTTCCAACTTGTCAGCGCGGCTTTCTGTTCTTAGGAGGAACATTTTCCAGCTCCAGGGATCTTCACGGCAAGATCCGACCAAAAGAAACTTCAGAGGAGACGGACTGTGGCGCGCTGAAGAAAACGCAAGCTACTAGAGCAGATGGTCAAAGTTTTGCATCAGTTTCAGGCGTGGACTTTACACTATCAAAGCTTAGGAAAGATGATCAGGATTTCAAGGTGAAACAGTGAAAACTGTTACAAACCACTCCGAGATCTTAGATTATAAGGAAATACAAACAAACAAATAAATAAACAAGCAAACCCCTGGAGACCACCTAAATAAAAAAGTTAATAATATATAAAAATAAAAACACAAAAATTTAAATTAAAATGCAAATAAATAAATAAGTGACCTGAAATCACTCTAAACACTCTTAAATATATATATATATATATATATATATATAAAATACAAATAGTACTAGCATACTGTAGCAATGAACTATAAAGCACTCTAAGAACATTAGCAAATAAAGAAATACAATAAAACAAATGCAAACAAATAAAGATAAAACAAATAAACAACCAGCAGCCAGCTAACACCACCCAAACACTTCAAACCAGCATGAAATATAAAATAAATATAACATAAAAAAAATTATTTATATTAGAACTTTAAATAAATAAATAAATAATAAAATTCTAAATAACTAAATAAACAAAACACATCTAAAAAACCTTAGCAAAATAAAACAGCCTAAATAAATAACATAATATTAAATAAATGACTAGTTAAAAAACCTTACAACCACAGAGCAATGCACTACAAACCACTCAAAAATATAATAAATAAATATAAATACATTTTTAAAAAATAATACAACCGAAGTTAATGAACAAAAAACAAACTCCAGCACTGTGTCAGCGAGTTCACTAAAGTCAAACGAGACACACACTTCCTTCATAAACCACTGAAGTCTACTTTTCCTAATCAAGAGTGAATACACTGACTGTCTGAGGTGAAAATGAAGTGCTACACGTGTTGAATAAGCTCCTGCTGGTTCACTGACTGATGAACTGACACTGACCGTAGACGATGACGGTGGCCGTCGTGCTGCGGCGTTTGGCCACGATATTCTTGGCGACGCAGGTGTAGTTGGCGGTGTCGGACAGACGGGCCTGTTTGATGATCAGGTTATGGTCGATGGTGATGTAGAAGTTCCTGTCGTCGGCGGGGTCGATGATCTCCTCGTTCTTCAGCCACTCCACCTGAAAACACACAGACCCAAATCCATCCATAACTCACACATTTACAGAGCGCTGCACGATAAACCGCAATGAAATCAGCATTAGGCAAATCTGAGATTGTCCATCTGATTTCTAGCTTTACTGACGTGATTATTGCGTTCGATTAATCGCGCAGCCCTACATTTACTGCCAGCTTTCCGCTTCTTACACTTCAATAAAGTCAAAAGCATAAGCTTCATAAAGTCTCGATATCCATCATGATATTCCCTCTGAACCGTCGCGCAGATGTGCTGGAAGTAAAAAAAAAAACATCCTTCAGTAAGTGCTTTAAGGATCTTTGACCTTTATTACGAGCTTCCTGTTTCTAAATGGCTTCTGTATTGAACGCGAGGTCACGTGCGCAGAGAAAGTGACTGTTTTAGAGCTGCTTGACTAAATCACACAGATCAGTGTGTCAGCAGATGATCTGATGCTCTGCTTTCACTGCTCTCAGGAGAGCCATCGTACAGATCTGAGATCAGCAGAGGAACTGAGACCACCGACCAATCATGAGGGACTCTAGCAACCACACAGAAACACAACACAATGAACAAGCAAACAAATCAATCAATTAAAAAATGAATTAATGAATAAATAGGTTTTGAACTTTTTATTTCATTAATTAATTTTATTGTTTTTGTTTATTGTTTCGTTTTAGCTCCTTTTTCTTTTTGTGTAATGAATTAATTATTTTTGTACAAAACAAAATATTATGCACCTCATAAACCATGCACATGCTTTGCAAAAACATAAGATAAAAGTAATAAATAAATGAACAAATATGACTCCAGATAAATAAACATTAATAAATATTGTAATTTAAAAATAAATTAGATGTATAAATTGTTATAACAATTAAATAATTACAAATAAATAAATATGTTAATTAAAAAAATTAAATATAAGATTTGAATTGTAAGAATTGACAAGAATTGTAATAATAAACAAGAAAATAAATGGAAACAGATTATAAACCTCTCCAAACCCTTAGCAAATAAAGCAACAAGAAATAAGTAATTGAAAAAATTATAATTATATAAAATAAACACAGCAAAAAACTAAAAAAAATTTGCTTCTAAAAACTTTTTTATAAAATGTAATAAATAAAATAAAAAAATAATTAAAATGAATAATAAAAATGAAATTGTGTCAGTGATTCCAGCAAAGACAAACTAACCCACCTTTCTTTATTAACCACACAAGTCTACTTTTTCCAATCAAATGTGAGAATCCTGACTGTGTGAGGTCAAACTGAACTGAAACCAAACGCAAACACCTTAAAGAAGCTCATCTAGAGACAATGAGAGCGACTCGTGCGAGCGTAGATGTGGTTCAGCACAATCTGAATTTATTTTGGTGTTGATTTTGTGCAGAAATCTGAGATATTTTATGAAAGTCTTAATAGAGCTGAAATTCTCATCAAATGAGCAGAAATACATAATAAACAACAGAGACGTACCGACGGGCGAATGAGAATTAAGATGCTGAATGATGAATTATTTCTCATAATTTGATTCATGCTGCCTCTAAAAATAACTTGATGGCTTCCTGCTCTCATTAAAGGACTCGTCTGCTGATAAAAACTAAGTATTGCATATGATGTGCAATTTTCCTTTTTATCGTCTTCCATTACGGTTTATTAATATTTAATGAGCGGGCCGTATGTGTGTGTGGCTGAGGGTCGAGCGGTCAGACCGGCATATGCTCAGATATCTACAGTAATAATCTCTCTGATATCAGCGAAGAGACAAACGCAAGAGAAGCGCTGTGTCTTTATCATCAATCCTGTGATGTAATCAGAGAAACGCTGCCATTGAGAAGCGCAGAAGACAAAAAATCAATGCGGATTACCCACAAATCCACTGGGCTCTCGGCCTGCCAAGGTGATTATATGTGGCCCTCAAATTACTAAAGCAAACAGGCAAATAAAAGCCCAGCGGCGGCCCCGGAGGGACAGCAGTGTGTGTTCAGTCCACTTATTACTGTATTAAACTGATGAGAGGATGAACACATTCCTTCAGCTTCGTTTTACTGGAATCAAAAGATTCACTTTCTATAAATAAATGATTCATGTTATTATTATAACAAACTTAAATAAGCATTGGTATTATTCTTAATATTAGAAAAAAAAATTGTTTTAATGCCAATTAAAATAATAATAATAAGCTCATTCATATACTAAACAATTAATAATAATAATAATAATATTAAACAAATAATAATAAACACATTTATTGTAATACAGGCAGATTCATTATTTAAATTGCAAATAATAATAATAATAACACATTCTAAAGAAGTGACAGACAGGTGTGATGAAATTATATATTTCTGTCTATACATGTTTTTTTTTTTGTTTCTAATCACTTCTAATAACTAACATCAGCAATTTGAAAAATTTATTACAACTCATTTTTTATTTGAAGTAACCTTTTATAATTACATTTTCCATTTATTATTTTAAATATTTTTTTACAATTTTAATTACTTTAATACATTTCTGAATTACCATTATGTGTGATATGTTCAATAAAACTAAACTTGCCCTACTTAGTTTTTTTTTCTCTGGTTGTAGTTTAGTCAGCGGTGAATGAGGTAGTGTGTGTGTGTGTGTGTGTGTGTGTGTGAGCTCAAAGCTCCTCTAATAGCTGCGGTTCATGTGTGTTTCTGTGCTGAAGTGTTACGATAAGCTAAACATAGAGCTGAAGATCAGCCAATCCATACACACCAAACACACTGGAAACCTGTCTCCCTCTCTCCCACACACACACACACACACACACACTTGTTATTGTCTGATTGACAGCGAGACGTTCAGAGCAATAATTGGCACTTTTATTAACAAAGGCAAATTGCTACATGTCAGACGTCAAAAGTGCTTTTCTCCATCTCTCTTCTGGATAAGGTACAGAGAAATGAGAGAAAATAAATACGAATGTAAAAGCAAGGTAAAAGTAAATTTTTTTTAGAATTTGTATTTAAATTTAATTTATTACATTTTAAGTATTTTTTTTAATTAGTTTTTAAATTAAATGTATCTATTTCTAAGTAGTAATGTAATTAAATATTTAATATTTAGTTTTAATATATTAGCTTTTACTTCCACTTCAAATAATTGAAAATTTTTATGTTTTGTTTTGTTTTTCAAACATATTTTATGATAATAATCCCGGTTAAAAACAACCGCTTTAAAATATATTTATGGAAACTGTTAAGCATTTTGTTTTTCAGGATTCACAGAAAGTTCAAAACATCCTTATTTATTTGAAAAAGAAATCTTTTGTGACATCTTTACTGTCACTTTTGATCGATTCATGCTGAATAAATATGTCTAAGGTCAGAGCAGATCGTTATATAAACAGCAGACGATTGACGAGTTCATTCAAAGCTGCACTTTTGCTCCGATCGAGGACAGACGCCAGCCGCTGACTCTGATTAGCAGCGACTCCTGCGCTCATATTCATGAAGGAAATTAATACAAGTGGTCATTACACAAATAGGCAGAAGCATTAGGAGCCAATTATTGTTTGTGGCTCCATCAAGAGAAGCTGACATCAATTTAATTTGGAGCAGCTGTGTGTGTGTGAGACGGTTAGATGTCTCTGTGTGATTGAGGATGAAGGAAAAACCTGCATTAATATTTAATGGAGCGCAGTAATTGCTTTAAATGACGGCTGCGTTTAAATAATCTTCAGTCTGATCAGAACAGGAAGACTTTGGCAGACCAAGCCCTCGACTCTCCTCACACAAACCGGTCAGCTGCTGAAAACTAGTCCTGATGAACTAGTTAACACACCAGCAGCGCCGAGATGAAGGATGAAAGACATGCAAACAAAGAGAAGAAATAAAACCTTGTTCACAATGCTCAGATTCAGAGGCACGAATGCAAATGCGAGCCAATCTCTGTGAATTATTCACATGCCAAAGACATTATTACGCTAATTGGGAAGCATTTCGCAGAAAAAACAACCTCGTTTGAGTCGTGAGGACTCAGATCCATTCTGCAGCTAAACAATAATACAAGAAAAAACAACAGAGATAAGCAGTGCTGTTGTTATTTCACGTGGGAGAGAAGACCAAACGAAGATACAGTCCACTGAGAAAAACAGACGACAAATCACACACAACTCGGAGTCAATGTATCCTCACAGAGATACATGTACGATGTAATGTGTAGCTCCTGACCCTAACTCTACCCATCAGAACTAAGTGCTTTACCTAAACCCTGACCCTAAACCTTACCCTTTACCCAATTATACCCTGACCCCTAAAACCAAGTCTGGACCCTCAAACAGGTCTTTAAAGGACTCTCAGAAAGTGAAGACCGGAGAAAATGTCCTCACTCTGATGATCTACAACTCAAACCAGCACCGCACAAAGATAGCTGCACAAGTACACACACACACACACACACACACACACAAACACACACACACACAAACAAACACACAAACACACGTCATAGTTTTTGTGTTTGTTTACCTGCTATGATTATGAAACAATTCACTGCATATCTATAAAAAATAAAATATGGACATTAACACTTTAGTATTAAATATAATACATACCATTTATAATAATATTAATTATTGCTTATCAAAATTAATACATCATAATTAATATCTATTTGATAAAAAATGCTGTTCTTTTGAACTTTCTATTCATCTGTGAATCTTGAAATCAGAAATGTGTGTTGAGCAGTAAATCAGTATATTATTATGATTTCTGAAGGATCATGTGACACTGAAGACTGCCGTAATGATGCTGAAAACTCAGCTGCGCTTCACAGAAATAAATTAGATTCCAAAAGATATTCACAAAGAGAACAGCCGTTTTAAATTGTAATAATATTTCACTATTTTTCATGCATTTATGATCAAATAAGAGCAGCCCCGGTTAGCCGGAGGGACTAAAAACTAGAAATCAAACATTTTAACGGCTATCTTTAATCTCCACCACTGTTCTAAAGTTTGGGTCAGTGAGAGTGTCAGGGATTGGCCATTACATCCATTATTAGTCATATTTCTCAGAGAAGGAGAAAAAGCTGCGAAAGTGCAGTTTCTGCAGCATCAGCACACAAACATCATTACCTCAACATCTCAAGACTCCATCAGACCGAGGCACAAACACCGCATATGCAGAGAGAGACATGGAGATATGTGCCAAATCAATAGCAATACATATTAATAGCTGAGAATCTGTCAGAAAGCGAGGTTTAATCCAGACCCAGGCTCCATCTAGACCGGCTGTGTCTCCATACGGCTCAGATTTCACATTCATCACATTTAAACACACAAAACAAGGTGAACGCGTCCACATCTGAAGACAAACGCATGGAGAGTTGCAGAGAAGCGTCTTCATTAATACTGCAGACAACAAACCCCAAAACTACAGCTAACGAGAAACCAGGGAGAAGCATCTCTAACATCTCCATCAACGACTGAACCGCCTCGTACTCTGCTGGCCGAGATAACTAAGTCTGAAGAGTTTATTTCACAGCTCTGAACTCTCACTCACTGTTGTGTCAGAGGAGGTTAAAGATGCTTGAATTAAGCAGAAAGGGAGTAAAAGAGGCGCTTCTGAGCAGTAGCGCTTTCCTCGGGTTTCTCTTCATCTGATCAATGGGTTTGTTAATGCTGAAGGTCAAAGGTCACACACCGCATGCGTCTCTGTCTCTCTGGAGACTCCAAAACAGAACAAAAATGACCGCCAACGTCTTCAGCTCACCCACATGCTGTATTCTGAAGAACAGCACAACCAATGAGAAACTCCTCTTAAAATCCTCAAAATCAACAGAAAACTTCACTGACTCACCCTCGAGACGATCTTAAAATAAATTACTTTACATACATACACATATATATATACGCTCATTTTATACACACACACGTTCAGTCATTTATTTTAAGATCAACATTCATACATTTTTATTTATTTATTTTAACATATTTCTATATATCATATAATAAAAAATTGATTTATTGATTTAATGGGTACAAAAATCTTGAATATAAGAGGATAATTGATAATATATTTTGAAAATCTAAAATAATATCTGAATCATTTTAATAAAAATAATACAGAAAAATATTACATCATTTATAAAACATTTAAAAATACATTAAATATAATAAATTATATAATGTTCATTAT
>JAUMHP010000059.1:16585716-16607553 GCA_032361065.1 Enteromius trimaculatus
AAATTATTATTATTTATATATATATATATATATATATATATATAGTTAAGTGTTTATTATTTTTATACTGACTTATTAACAGATATGTGCATAGTATTAAAATATTTTAAATACATGAAAAACGTTGCTATCTTTATGATTTATTCAGATTTTTTATTTATTTTTCTGAAATTATTAATACACAAAAAACAGCATAAAATAAAAATGTTTTACAAATACATGAAATATTTGTTATATGTATTATTTAAGTATATATATATATGTATAGTTATTAATGCAAAAAATAACACAAAATAATATGTTAAATATGTTATATTTAACTATTTTTATATTAATGCACAAAAAATGAATTAAAAAATATTTCAAAAGATTTAAGTTGTTTTATGTAATTATTAGAAAAAATGCATACAAATATTTTTAAAAAACATAAGAAACATACTTCTCTGTTTAGCTATATTCTGTGCTTTAAATGTGTTATATAACTGAAATATTAACTTAAAACAAACAAAATGAACTGGTGTGAGTCCCTGATCTAAAGAAATCACAATCACACACCTTTCACCAGACAATAGTCTGAGACGGGTTCGTGAAGGTACCTGGGTTTGAGATGCACAGAGACACACAACGTGTCAAGCTTGATTTCAGTCCGAGGATATGAACTCTTCAGAAGGACAGACTGAGGTCATCAGCTTTATAAACACAGCGCTGTGATTGGTGCTTTTGTTAGCAACACTGAATGAGGAAAACCACCACAGGAATGTGAACTTATACCAGAGGAAGAGGAAATGTCAGTATACGCTCCTCAATGTCGTGTTATTTCCTCTGTGTGTGTGTGTGTGTGTGTGTCAGGTGTGTTTGGACTCACAGGCGATCCGGACATGGGCTTTACGGCTCTTGGTGGTTCCTGCCGAGCTCCAGGCCACACACTGACACCAGAAATCCTCCAGACCGAAGAGCTCCTCCACCTGCTGACGGGTGATCTCAATACTGGCCTCCCGCACCACCAGACCTGTACACACACACACACACACACACACACACACATTAGTAACAAATAGGTTACAGAGTACCATTCTTACATTTTCAGATTACATCATTTACTGTTTTGAATCTTTTTTTTTTTTCTCTCAGGCCGGCCACACAATGTCAAACATTTCTGATTTGACTTTCCTTGTAAAATAAAAAATTCCTGCTTTGTTTTTGTGTGTGTTAAAATCACTAACACACAGTTTTTATAAAATGACACGTGTGATCCTGAGATCCAGTCGTTCTCTGTTTGAGAGGATGGAGCTGCCTGAGGCCTTCACATCAACTCTAGGATTACAGACAGAGGGCACGCGTGTGAGAGAGAGACAGTGTGCATGTGTGTGTGCGTCTCTCTCTCTCACACACACACTCATGCAGTGTTACTGTAGGTATTGTCCTACACTGACCCTACACCTAAACCTACCCCTTACAGGAAACACTACACACTTTTACATTCTCAAACACTTCATTCTGTGAGATTTATAAGCTTGTTTCCTCATGGAGACAACAATCTCCTCACAAGGTCACAATTTACTGGTATTCCTATCTTTGTGGGGACAATTGGTCCCTATAACATGATAAATACCAGGTGCACACACACAAACAAACCTTCTCTCTCCCTCTCTCTTCCTCTCACACACACACTCATAAACCACATAAACATGCACACATATGCCTCTCTCTCACACACACACAACGTCTCCTGTAAGATGCGAGAGCAACACGTCATGTTTCTGTTGAAGTATACGTCTGGAGGAGTACAGTCTAGAAGCGAGGCGTCTCTGAAGGCCGCTGCTGTGGGCGAGTTCATTTGTTTAGTGTCCAGCGGCAGATGAACAATAATCAGAGTTTAACAAACAGGATTGGCCAGGCATGTTGCTCCAAATACAGCTAGAAAGAGTCTAAACAACTCAATCACCCTGGCAGTCCATCTGTGTGTGTGTGTGATCACACTCGTGCGACGATCTCTACACGTCAGTGTCGTGTGTGTGTGTGTGTGTGTGTGTTTCTGAGTGCCACAGAACACAGCTTTCTATCAGTGCAGCCAAAAACACGCACGTAAAGTTTAAAGAATTCCAGCAGAGACGTGAGAGAACGGAGGAATATGATTCATGGATCCATCAGCTGATCCTTATAACATGAAAAATGAGACGAGGAGCCATGCGTTACTCTGATTTACCACCATTATGGGCTGTTTTTAGGAGGCGTGACAAAGTTGTGTGGGTTTATATAGTCGTGTCAAAATAAGTTCTGTAACTGAAGCATGATCTTGACAAGCAAGCTTTCTGGATGGAGCTGTACATCATAACCAACAGCTTGTATGGCCCAGAAAGAAAGTCATTTCAGTGATGGAGCTATTTATTGCAATTATTGAGTTTATGAAACCATTTTTGTTTCGTTTTTGTGTGTAAAATCACTAACACACAGTTTTTATAAAATGACACGTGTGATCCTGAGATCCAGTCGTTCTCTGTTTGAGAGGATGGAGCTGCCTGAGGCCTTCACATCAACTCTGGGATTACAGACAGAGGGCACGCGTGTGAGTGTGTGTTTGTGTGTGTGTCTGTGATGTTAGGACACACATGTGTATAATACCATGGGTGTATTACTAGGTGTCTTATGAGAACATTTTTCGGACCACATGTAGAGTGAGTTTTTGGAGAAAGTAAAATGCCAGTAGTTGTCTGTAAGAGAGTTGGGTCTAGAGTTATAGAAATGTGTACAGTATAAAAACCATTACGCTTATGGAGAGCCCCCACAGTTCACAAAAACAACCGTGCGTGTGTGTGTGTGCGTGCACGTGTGTGTTGGAGGCCAGCGGGCCCCAGAGGTGTTTACTGGGCACAGGTTGTGATTGGGTTTGTTGGCCGGCGGCTCCAGCTCGAGTCATAAAGCTGCAGTAATCCTCCATGCTAATGTGCTGCTCTCTCCTCATCCAGCTTCTTCTACATACTAATTGCTTGTTGCTTCATCTGCATGCATTTAAAATTGAGCGCGTGTGCTTGACTCGCTCACAAAGTAAAAAAGAAAAGAAAAAAAGATGATAATGCTTTTTTAAAATTTATTTATAAACCTGAATAATGCAATTATTTTGCATGCATGAATATGGTTTATTTTAATCAGTAAGATTTAAATTCCATGAAACGGAAAAGTGCAATATATATATATATATATATTTATTTATTTATTTATAAATACAATATATTCACATAAATTATAAAATTATACAAATGTAAAAATCACTAAATTATTATCATAAAAAAGTTCACCATTGCAAGTTAAAGGTTTATGCAGTGTGAAGAATTGAAAGATACAGATATCTCTGAATTAAAAAATATTAAATATATAATATATAATAATTTACACATTTAAATATAAAATATTATTTAAAAATAAATATAATACATAAACCATAATATATAATTGTTTCAAACATATTTTAGATTTTTTTTTATAATTCAAAAATTATAATTATATAATTACATAATTATAATAATCAAAATTATTATAACAATTAAATTTAATTACAATAATTAATTATAATATAATACAAATAATTTTAAACAATTCTCTCTCTCTCTATACATATATTATTTTTTTTAAAAATGTAATTGTTTAAAATGGATGTAGTTTAACATGTCACACTGCAATACATAACATCCAAGTATAATTTCCAATTTTTAGTTTTTTAATAACATAAAAAAATCTAAATAACAATAAAGAATTACAATATTCATCAAAAAAAAAAAAAAAAAAAAAAAAAAATATATATATATATATATATATATATATCAAATTGACTAAAACTACTAAATTATGTTTAATAATAAACTGCTTATTATTTTGTCATAATAATTCTGAAATATTGTGTTATATATTATTTCACATAGCACATGTGTTATTCTGTTCTGATGTGGGAAAAATGCTTTCATAACCGTTCAACAAATGCAATAAATCGGTCCATCACTGAAATGCCTTTCCTTTCTATCTGACTCCCTATCCAGACCATAAAAGCTACTGTAATAAAGCGTTAGATAAGTGTTTAGTGAACTCTCACTCCTTCCTGTTAAGAAACGCTCACTTTTCACCACCGTCCAATCAAACCAACATCCAGGACACATGCTGCTCAGGATCCCGCTCGTCTCAGAAACACCTCAATTTATGAAAGAGAAACGAGTTGCAAACTCGGTCTGGTGGTAATGTTCTGTTGTAAACCCTGAAGCGAAACGATCCAGCAGTTATTGTAGTGCAGACGTTACATGCTGTAGAAACCAAGACAAACAGGCCTGTATTCTCTCTCTCTCCAGTTATTAGGATTAGGAATCTAGAGCTGGCAGTGAAATCACATTTGTAACGCGCTGGATAGAGCTCACATTTCTCACACATTCTTCCTGTCCTCCAAACCAACAGCCACTCCAACTTGCCCTCATATTTGCATGGAAACGCCATTATATTGGAAGCTACAATGCAGAACGGCTTTATTGGAAACGCGGCGTTCATCTGCGACCCAATTATTCCCGAGGCCGTCGTTCAGCTCCTCACAAACTCATTTCAGACGCTCGCGGACGTCACATCAAAGTCTGGCCTGGAAAGCATGGCATGAGGAGAGGCTTTGATTGAGGCAGAGGCCCGTGAGAACGGCTGCTCAGTGACCGCAGCGTGATTGACCCTGTTTATGAGCCACTATCAGCTTCAATAATTAAAGCCTGTGCTTCAGCTCAGAGAAACACGCACGCATTACACTGTACTCTACTGTGCTAAATCACTCAATTGTTTTTAATATAGCATATAATAAACAATTATGTTAAAATATTTTATCATATATACTATTGTATTAACAATACCATTTCTTTTTACTTTTTTTATAATTTTTTTTACTGTATATTATTAGTATATTATTAGAAAAATAAATGTAAATTAACTTTATATCAATTTATAATTTAAATCGTAAAATTATATCTAAAAATAAAACTTATAAAAAGTGCTGTCAAATCAATTAAATGCATCCAAATTAAGTTTTTTATATTTATAAAAAACTAGAAAAACATTTATATTTGTGTGTACTGTGTTTATTTATAAATATACACATTCATTATTTTTTTGTAAATTATTACATGTATAGATATTATTTATTTATTTATTATTTTAAAAATTATATAAAAACATAACTATATAGTTTATACAATAAATTATTAGAAACAATTATTTTTATTAAAAATGACAAAAAGCTAAATTAATATAAAATATTCAAAAATATTATATATTATTGTTTTATAAATATTATGCAATACAAATACATTTACAATAAACTTTAAATATAAATGATAAAATAAAAAAAAGTGATTTGTAAAAAATAGTTATGAATTAAATTCATATTTATGTATCAGCTATCATACCGATTTTCAGTCTTTACATAAAATGGCATGACATAAAAAAAATATTGGCTAGTGAACAGAAAACGGTGGCCAATAAATACAGAATTTATGAGCACCAATCAAACACCCAGCTGACCGGTGACCTAGCAGCCCTGTCGTTACGCAGCTAGTGACTCCTGTACGCCAGGCTCTTATTACCGCAGAAATCATGATGAAATCATTTTCCTGGCTGTCATACATTACGTCTGCTGTGTTTGACTCGATGCATTATTGATGTGCGGATGATGGTTCTTCTGTATTGATCTGCTGGAGATGGACAGCTGGATCAGGCCGAGGGCGTCTCCATCATCACTCAGCTCTGGGTGTGTGTTACACATAATGAACTGTGAGGAGATTAACGGTCAGACGCTCCTCACCTGACCTCTGCTGCCCTTCAGCTGATGCTGGCCCTGTCTTCCTATGACCAGTATTATGTGTGTATATATATATATATATATATACACACACACACACACACACACATACATATATGTAAACCAAAACTTTGGATGCAATTAATCGCGATGAATCGTTTGACAGGACTAATAAAAATTAAACCATTTTTTTTTTTTTTGCTAAATAAATAGCAACTAACACATTGAGTTATACGTGAATTTTGAAGTACACAAATAACACACAATATTGATTTGTAGTGTTGAGTAGTATTTACTGTGTTGTATTATATTATTATTTTACAGTAAATAATATTTTTATGTAAATATCTAAAATGTTAAACTACACAATAAATTAAATATTAATATAAAAATATAATACAAAATATAAAATATTATTATTATTATTTTTGTCTTGATTTACATAAACATACTTTTTAATTTAAAATAAAATTCTAATTATATTATATTTATTATTATTTTATTTTCTTATATTAAGACATATAATAAATTAAATAATAATATTAAATAATAATAATATTTTAATTAACTTTTTTTGCCTTTACATACACATAAGCATACTTTTATTTTAATTCTATTTTATATTCATGGTTAATTTATTATTAAATTCAAATGGCATATTAAATGCTTATTCTATTTCTGTATGTTTTTATTAACATATGTATAGTATTCTTATTTCCAGCCAAATAAGATGTTATCTGGATGAAAGCTTGACATGACGAGGCACTTCACTGACGCTGTTGGCAAAAGCGATGAAATCGAAGCGTTCCTATTTACTCCTGGTGGCCGTTTTGTGTGGCAAGTGACATAATTAAAGACGGCAGGTGAGAAACACGCAGCTCGGAAGAAACAAACTGACTGCCATCCGTCTTGTGTCGTTCCTAAGTGGCGTAGCTGGTGGATGAAAGCGGCCCACACCCATGGCAATCACTCAGACGCTATAAATAGACGCCATCCCGAACGGCCCGTGGGTAATGCGAGTTGTGAGGCGCGGATGAGTGTTTAAAAGGGCGGATCGATAGCAGAACATTTGAGTAGGTGTTTCTCCTCAAAGGCACTCCATTGGCTTCCACAGAAATCCATTTGCAGCGAGCTAATGATCTGCTGCTCGGCCTCCGCAGTAAGCCAACTCTTTCTTTATTTATTTTGGGGACAGCAGGCCGGAGCCGCACAGATCTGCACGAAATGTCTGCTCATCTGCTTCTCTGACCAAACACACGAGGAAGAGAGACTCAGAGAGAGAGACTGTGACCATCAGATCAGCTTTCCATCAGCTCAGATAGCTATTGACCAGCTTCTATCTGCGGCTCCTTTCTGTCAATCAGAAGAAATCAAAGAGGAGAGGAGACGACAAACACATCAGTCCTGCTGTTTATGACCAGCTCCTGCGCAGTTACGTTCTGAAAACAGTTTCTCTTCTGACTCATTTAAACAAACTGTCTGATGTGATTGATTTTTATTTTTTTATTTGCAATAAATGAAACTATAACTGACTTTAGTGAGAAACTAAATGTCAGACACTTGAAATATTATGAGATACACTTGAAATACACTTGATATATATATATATACTCACTCTCAATATAAAGATATATTAGTACATTTATATATACATATATTATATATACACACGGTATCAAAACTTCACGGTACGGTAATACCTCGGTATGAATGGCTCAGTACGGTATTTATTAAATCATTTACATAAAAAACTAAACTAATGTGCAATGACTAATGTTTTGAGATGCTCAAAAAAGTGCCAGAAGTGTTTAGTAAACAGTTTACATGAACACTGAACATATCAATAGCACACACATTAGCCATCTATCTGTAAACTTTGAAACAGGAACTGCAATTTATATTGAAAAAATTATATAAAAATAATTTATATATGATTGTTATTTTGAATAAAATAAAAAATATAAACAAAATTAATATTAAATAATGCTTATAACATAGATAATATTAGAAACTTAATTACAATTTTAATATTTTTTTAATATTTAATAATTATATATATATATATATATATACATACACACATACATATACCTTTTAATTATAAAAATTGGAGGATTAAACATTCAAATATTGTGTTTTTTCTACTATAATTATTTTTAAAAAAGGAAATAAAAATAGTAGGCCTAATACAGTATGCTAGTATTAAAAGGGAGTTTTCCTCTCTTCCTCCTCCGGGAGTGCGACAGAAGCCTGTCTCTAGAGTGATTCGCTCTCAAATGAAACCGAGGACTCATGGAGTGTCATATCTGCGCTCTCAGCACACAAACTCCTCCGACATTCAGGGACGAGGGCCGAGACTCAGAGCTAACCTCAATCTTCGTCAAAGTCACAGCCAAGAAAACCGTGGACAGGATGATTGAAAATCAGTTTGCTGCCGGCTTTAAACTTAAACCCCAAGACACAGATGAAGATTTTCTTTCCATTCAGTTCAAATCTGCATGTTGGATGCGTGTGATTGTGTGTGTGAAGAACTCGCAGGCTCCTCGCTGAATCACAATGGTCAGTGCGAGAGAGAATCAAACACCCGAGGGTCTGGAGCCATTACAGACGACACGGCTGCTTTGATTGGCTGCATTCAGCTGCCAAAAAAGGGAAATTGAGTTGTCGCCGCGAGCGCACAGGTAGCAATCTCGCTCTCTGCCGTTCAGTGCCTCGTCCCTATTGAACGGCTGGATATTAAATCCCTGCAGACACACACACACACACCAGCATTGTCCAGCACCTCACTTCCAGCCCAACATCACTCCCATCCTCGGCAGGATTCAATAAAGGGAGAATTCAAACACAAACCGAGGGTTTACATCACAATAAACTACAAACTCAGAGCGAGACAACCAAACTAATGTGCCAAACTGTTTGACGCTCATGGCATCTTTTTGACATTTTGAAACACTTACTCTAGAGATAGTTTTGAAAAGATTTTAGGTTGTGTTTTGAATTACAAATGTGTTTTTCTCTTTTTTTTTTCTTTTTTTTTACACAAGCAAAACTGCATAAAAAGAATCATTTTACAATCCAAACTGGACTGATAACTTAAATACAATTAAATAAACAATACATTTTTTTAAATAAATGATGTGCTATGTATGTATTATATTACATCATCACTAAACTGTATTAACATTGACAACTGAATATTTTGTATATTTATATATTTGAATAATAATAAAATATTTTCTAATACAAAATAGCATAATTAATCAAAGATAATAATTGATAGTAGAAGATATATATATATTTATATATATACTTTTTTTAGTATTTTTTCCCTGTGTGAAATGAATGTAGAGGAATGGCGGTTCAGCTCCAGAAGCCCGGTGGCTTGTGATTGGCTGAATGTCATCATCTCAGGAAACAGTGGCACTAAAGCCAAAACATGCTAAAAAGAGGCGAGAGACGCTGAACTCTTCAGAGCACCAGAGACACAGATGAGACACAAGAGTTGAAAGCAGCTCCTGAAGCGCTCTGTAACAGAAGACAGAAGCTCCAGATCCCACGAGTGATTGTTACCAAGCGTTCAGACAGAAGATCTGGCCATCAAAACCTTCTAATGATGTCCGTGTCCCAAACAAACCCTTTCTACGGCGAGTTTATAGCCTTCTCTGCGCGGTTCTCGCAGTTTAACAAGGCTGAGAAATTCCACTCTCATTACAAGCTGGAGGAAGGTGGGGGGCGCCGTCGTAAAAAGTCTCCTCTGAATTATTCATTTGCTTGATTTTCTGACTTTAAGACCCGAGCGCCCGAGGGACGAGAGCTGCTGTGCATGCTAGGCCTTCTCATTCATATCTATGTGCTTCTCTCTTTACCTCACCCCAAAACACCCCCGCTGCTACAGAAATGAGTTAACAAACTGGACTGACAACTGTATTCTGTTCAATAAATAAACATATTACTGTATATACACACCAGCTCATTTCATCATCATATTTGAAAAATAAATATTTAAAACAAATTTATAATTTAATGAATAACTTAAAAAATGTTAAGTTAAATGTTTATATTAAAATATTTTTAATAAATACATATAATTTCTAAAAATGTCATCATTTAGATTAGTTATTATTGTATAATAATAATAATAATATATTTTTATTATTAAAGTATTATTATTTAAAACTTATATTTATATATTTATGAGTATTTACTTTTTATTAACATAATTAATATGCTATTAATATATGTACTTTATTATTACATTATTAAACTATTACAGCATCTCATAAATAAACAAACTTTATTTAAAAAAATAAATACAATTAAATATGAATATATATTATATGAATATGTATTATTTAGAAAGTCTTAAAAAAATAAATAAATAAAATCGCATAATGACAAAAGGTAAAGGAATTGATAGAATAGAAAAAAAAATAAGTAGAGATGCT
The DNA here is from genome assembly GCA_032361065.1 of Enteromius trimaculatus. Lineage (NCBI taxonomy): Eukaryota > Metazoa > Chordata > Actinopteri > Cypriniformes > Cyprinidae > Enteromius > Enteromius trimaculatus. The sequence goes on from JAUMHP010000059.1 coordinate 16,595,977, forward strand.
TGCCTTCTGTATTGTTTTTTTATGAATGGAGCGCAAGTCTAAAAGACTGGATGGAAAAGATTCTTGAAGATGGTTAAGGACTGAGGTGGGCAGCTCGTTCCAGCAGAGAGGAACAGTTAATGTGAAAGTCTGTGAAAGTGATTTTATGCCTCTTTGGGATGAACAATAAATCGACCCTCACAGGATATGTATATGTATATGACTCAGTACTGACCCGAGGTCTCGTCCACGCGCTCCTCCACCGTGTGCTCTTTCTGATGAACCCACTCGCTGTTGCACTTGAAGTAGATCTGCGTGGCCGGGGTGGCTTTACAGTACAGGTTAACAGGCTTGTTCTTAACGATGTACGCCTCCTCGGGCTCCATCAGGAAGTGCGGGAGCGGCTCGGGCGGGTCCGACGGGAACGTCTCCGGGAGCTCACCCAGTCCCAGATAGTCGTCATCTACAGAGACAGGAGAAGACAGTGTTTTATAGAGATCCTTCATGTGTTTGCTACTGTTCATGACAGTTAAAGAGAAACAGACCCAGAGAGCTTATCACAGGCAGCTTAAGCGTGTGAGGACAGAAATATATTCCAGCGTTTCACTTCTGCTCTCCCTTCTGAACCAATCCTGCTTTTACTTCAAACGTATCACTGTGCACATTGAAAAATTAACTGTACTTTGATTCAGATAGACATGAATGAATAAAAGTACTGGATAAATTGATGGAAAGAAAGACAGAAATGTAGATAGTCTATATATAGACAGTGCACAAAAGACCACTATATTATATTTTATAGATAGATAGATAGATAGATAGATAGTCAAGTAGAATAGAAATGATGGGACAAAGAATTCTGTCTATCCAACTATTAGTCTGTCTCTCTCTCTATCTGAGTAGAAGTCAGTTGATCGAGTGTCAAACTCTGTATCTTGTTCTGATGAATGGTGTAGTAGGTATTTGATCTTGTATGGCTAGAAGCGTTTACATTCACGTACAGTCTGTTTAGTTGCTGAATACGTGAGTGTTCATTTCCCTCAAACTCTTCCTGAGTCGAGGGAATCTGCTTTATTTAATTCCACAGATATTTGTCTGCAGACGGGTACCCGTCCTCTGTAATTACGGCTGGCTTTCATCAGAGCCCTGCCTCACCCCGCCTCACCGGTGTCTTCCTCATCAAACACAAACCTATATTTATCTGCCGCTGGCGGAGTGACGGGCTCACGGAGGAAAGTCAACAGGAAGAGGCAATGACAGCGCTCTGGAGATGGCCTGGGCTCTGAACGTCACGTGTTTGCAGGTTGCGTTCTAATATCTGCCCCCTGACTCCTCGTGTCTCCACGAGAGGGTCGTCACCTGCAAATACGCTTTCTATTCTTAACACCCGGCCACAGACATCAATTATTTACACAGACGGAGAATGAATCTGGAGCCAGAGACAGATTTCTGGCTGAAGCACACTTCTTTATTAGCACCCATGGTCCTAAGAAGAACCTTAAACATCCATGGAAGCTGCAGAAAAGGTGCTTTATATTTTTTTAAACTTAGTTTTAAAGCCTATGCTTTTAACAAATATACCACAGCAAAAACAAATATTTCAAATATTAAAGACAAGTAAACCGTCAGTAATAAAGTTAGAACTAACGTGGAAGTGGTTCTAAAATGGAACCAGTTTCCAAACCCAGCCCTACTGCCCTGCAGACCTTGTCAGGGAGCAGCTTTGACATCACATCGATATCAGGTGCGATGTAACGGGTCCGTGTCTGAGTGTTAGGGGAACGAGGAGATGGAGGTGAACGGGTGAGACTGCATTAGCACATAGAGCCCCAGGGGATTCTGGGTACTGCACGGCTGCTTTCCATCATGTGTAAGTCTTAAATCACACCTGCCCCGTCACCGGCCTCTAATCACCTGCTAAATGCAGTGGAGCCGTAACCTTGGCTTGACCCTCGGCATTGGTCACCTGACACATCTGAGCATGCATGACCTTGCATACAGAACAGCGGAAAGTTAAGGTATTATTAACTACATTTAAACACAGAAGCTGTAAAGCATGTAAGCGGTTGTACGGTTGCAAGTGTGTTCTGGATGGTTGCTAGGGTGCTCTGAGTGGTTTTTGGGTGTATCGGTGATATTCTGGTTCTAAGGTGTTCTGGGGGTCACTATTTGTGATTAGAGTATATATGCTTATAATCAGATTACAGTTTGAGAAACTCTAATTTTGTTATATTTTCTTTCTCTTTGCTTTTTTTGTTAAATCAGAAGGGTGTGTTTAATGGTAAGTTTAAAACAAGTATGTACTAGTAGTCGGAATACATTACCAAAAATGAGTAACCTAGATTACATTACTTATTACATTTAGTAAACATTGTTACACATGATCTGAATAACGCAATCACGTTTGAATTACTTGTGATTAGAGTATATTTTATAATGCTTGCCATCAGATTAGTTACTTATGGATTACAATTATTTTATGGACTTAAACATTAAAGCCAGTTCAAGAAACCCTGGTTTAATGTAATATTTAATGGCGCAGAATTGTTTATATTATTATATCACAGTAGTACTTGGTAATGGTAAGTAAGATACAGCAATCTAAAAGTAGTCAGAATGCATGCCCAAAAATAAGTACCCTACTAACCCGCTCTAACTGGACAGTAGTGAAGTATTTTTACTGTTATTTACTCAATTTGTAATCGACCCAGTTTAGTTTGAAAGTGTGTTCGTTTCTTGGTATTTTCCATCTGTGATCTTCCTCTTAACATGCATCTCTAGGATTTGTCCATTTGATTTTATGGTTCAGCAGATGAAAACCATAAATCAGATTCACATTTACTCAAAGCATTAATACTAACGTTTGCCTCGGTGAGAGCCACTAATTATTTATTAAACACTGGTGGATTTTGTGACTTTGCTGCTGCTCCCACTTTATAAAAGCAATAAGCCACAAGAGGTTACCGTGATTTTACCAGTGATTTATCTCTCCACTTTAAGTCTGGACTTAACAGTGCTTTTAAACTATGGTAAAATCACCATAACAGACGCCCTCGCGGGGCTTATTGCTTTCGGTCTATGAATGCTTATTGGCACTCTTTAACAAAAATGAAAACACATGGTGCTGTACTGGCACGGGGCATTAACATTCGGTCTCTATTGTAGAGCAGAAAGAGCAAACAACACAGGAAAAGTGTTCCCACCGGGCGGTATCTGAGCAAACCAGGGCAGGTTTATCAGCTCGACAATTAGCTATGGACCAGAACCACGACCCGGAGCGACTGCTAGCCCTGCCGAGCATGATCGCTATCTCAGTCACACACACATGCATCCAAACACACACACACACACTTGAACATTTCTTGAACGCCGCCCCTCGTGCCAAACTGCTGACAGTCATGCAAGCCTTGCAGACACCGAGACGTCCCCGACTCCTGCCAGCGCTCCAGACCTTGACCCAAAAACGGCCTCCTAGAACGGAGGAAAGTCTCTATCTGTGTCTCGCGGCAGGCCTGAGAGATCAGACGAAGGCATGAAAGGCTTCAGCGTGCCGTCTCTGCATGCAATCTCCAATTCATCAACCTCCACAGCAGCAGAAATAATGAATAAAAGAGGCTCTCTGCTGAAAAGCTCACGAGAAATGGAAAAACATAACAAAAATGCCCTCACGCCAACAAGCCCCCAATGATTCGCAGATTTCCAGTGGACAAAAGAGAGAGAAAACAGTTCACACTCTCTCCTGCGGCAAACCCAAGACATAATGCAGCACATGCTGCGTCCATCAGCCCTGTCTGTCTGTAAGGTTTCTTTTTCATGCACTGGTCAATTCTGACTTTTTAATCAACCTGGGAAAGCATTGTAATCTCAGTTTTTACATCTGTTGTGTCTTGCCTTAAAGGAACAGTTCACCCAAAATGAACATTTGCTGAAAGTGTTTGTTTATTGGAACAGATTTGGAGAAACATAGTATGGCATCAGTTGCAGTGAATGGGTGCCGTCACAATGAGAGTCCAAACAGCTGATAAAATAATCCATGGACTCTTATATAATCAGACTCTTATTCTGACGGCACCCATTCACATCCATTGCTGGGACACTGATGCAGTGACACATTTCTCCAGATCTGATGAAGAAACAAACTTCTCCTGATCTTGGATGGCCTAAGAGTTTAGCTGAGTGAACTTCTCCAGCAGACTGGTTTCCGAAGGGTCGTGTTGAGCCTCGTCTACATGCCGTCACGCCGGAGAAACCTTCACGCCAGGCTGCCACGCTTTGAAGCTGGTGCTCTGGGATGTAATTTGAGTCACAGTTATCACATCCACATCTAGAAAATTCAACCACACCTTCGCCTCGCACAAACAGGCCTTCCATCGAAGAGAAAAAGCAGGAATAAAAGTCCCTGACCTTGAATCATCTGCAGCTGCTGAGTTGCTGTCACAGGCCGAGCGTCTTTTAATTGCATGTTTTTAGCTTTAGCAGTCACACCGCGTGACCTTCGTCACCTCGGGAAACTACAACAACACGCTTACGGCAATTAGCGTTTGGTCTCCTCTGATGCAACGCTTCACAAAACCACTCACAGCAGAAGTCTGTTCGCTTTTACCCATGAATCTGCAATCCTTTCGAGTGATTTTAATCAGAAATCTCCCAAATTGCTTCCATATGAAGTGAGATTAAATTTTAATTTCATACAATTCCACGGAGGCTATAAGAACATGCAAAAGGGATCATATTATGCCATAGTACTATAATAACCGAAAAGGCTTTTCTGAATATCAAACCACGTGTGAATTTGGATTACGATGCTTATTTTATTGTTTGCATAAATCAAATTAAAACGAATCTGGAGGGAAAACAATTGGGTTTTGGCTTCACTGAGGAACACTGATGTTGTGGTTTACTTGTCCAGTTAAATGCATCAAATCTACTAGTAAACAGGCAGATCTACGTTTTTCTACAGGTATACGATGCATAATTTGTGCCAATAATTTGTGTGTGGTCTAGTTACAATCATCAAAACAACTAGTAACTAGGCAAATCATATTTTTCTGCAGGTATATTATGCTAATCTTGTGCACTTTTTTATTTTGTTTAGCCATCAAAGAAACTTGTAACTGTAAATGTTTTTTCCTGAAGAAATATGATGCATAGTTTGTTCTTTTTGGTATTTTATTATTTTTATTATTATTATTATTATTATTTTTTGGTCTAACTACAGTCATCAAATCAACTAGTAAGTAGGTAAATGATTATTATTATTATTATTTTATTTTTTGTAGGAATATTATGCATATTTTGTCTATTTTATTTTTATTATTATTATTATTTGGTCTAGTAACAGTCATCAAATTAACAAGCAAGTAGGTAAATTAATATTATTTTTATTATTTTATTTTATTTTTTGCAGGAATATTATGCATATTTTGTCCTTATTTATTTTTGGTCTAGCAACAGTGAGATGAACTAGTAACTAGGAAATTATATTTTTTGTGATGCATATTTTGCACACTTTTAATTTTTTTGATTACTATGGTCGCAATTTCCGTCGTTACCAGTGTAGTTCAACGATTCGGCGTTTCCCGAAAGCATAGTTCAAACGAACTTGTTAGTTCTTGTTAGTAAGATACATAGGCTTTAATAAATATGCTCTTGGAAACAAAAAGCAAACTAACAATATCTTACATTCTATCTAAATATTACATTTTGCACGTTTATTGTAAACGCTGTTTTTGAAAAAAAAAAATTTTATGTGCACAAAAGGCTAAGGAAACCTCGGAGTATGACGTAAGAGGGAACCCGCGATGATTCAAAGATCAAATAAAGCATAATGACAGTGAACAAAAAATATGCGTCACGTTCCATACAGCAGTATCTTGGAGATCTCTAATCAGTTTAATAGCAGAAGTTATTCCTCCACCACATGCGTGTGACGTCATTAACACTGGCCCTATGTTGTTGAACTAACATGGAGATGCGACCGTGTTTGTGAAACAGTCGTGACTAGCAAGTTAATTTCCAAAACAATGCATCATACTATGGTGGCTAATCAGCGAGTTACATCGTCGTTCGGGAAACGCACCCCAGGCCAGTTTCAGGTTATCTTTTCCCTTTTTCTTTTCCCTGCAGAAATACGATGCATATTTTGTGCAGAAATGAAAGCGGAACACTTCTTTGAAAAGTAATAACCATGACATCATCGTGCCTCTCGATTTGTAAAAGTACCACGAGATGCCCTACATTTGTAAATATTGAGAGCGCGATGCCATGAGGAACTGTAAAGCGTGAGCACATCTAATCCTCGCTGACATAATGCCGTATGACGTGCTCAGGAAGCTGCAGCTGGAATGAAAGCTCGAGTGTATGAACACAGAAAGAGATAGATGGAGGCAGCGAGCGGCAGAGAAGGTCAGCGACTGAATATTCCAGCAAAAACTTTTCAATTGGATTTCTCCTGCTGGAATGCTTCATGAAAATGAAAGTGCGCTCGCGTAAGCTCTGATATGAAAGCAGAGCAGCGCAGTGACCCGACAGATCACAGTATAGAGCCGTATTCGGCCTCGTCTCCTACAGCTTCAGCTCAGCCAGCCTGGAATACCAAAGACTTCCAAGATGATGTGATTGGAGCCGGGCTGCTTTAGCTCTATCGTTTTCATTTTAATTGTAGGTAAAGCTTTAGAACTTTAGGGTGTGTTTTGGTAGTTTATGTGCCTATGAAGTTTTTATTTACTACAGCTGTTTTAAAGGTTTTTTTACTGTAGATTTAATTTTGTTATTTTAATACAGCAGCTATTTGAGAATTTGCCTTGGAAACTAGATGAAATTGAACAATAAGTGTTTTTATATTTTCAGTAATTTTGTTGTCTTTGTAATTGTATTACTTTTTATAAACTTTGTGTGTCCATATAAAAACTATAGTTATGAATTTTTATTTCAGTTTAGGTTATTATTGTAGTAGTTCAACTTAATCTAAACAGGTTTGTCTTGGAAACTAGCTGACAAAACAAGCGTAGGTTTTCTCATATAATAAGTCATTTTTATTTTTTAATGTTTGTATATATGAATTTTCTATATTTAGTACTTTTTTGGTTTTTAATGTGCATATATTTATTATTATTATTATTATAAGGTTTAATTGTAATTATTTTAGTGCTCCAGTTTAAACTACACTGATAGATAACCAGCTAAAATAAAATAAGTTTTCTTCTATTTCATTGTTGGTAATTTTATTACGTTTTGAGATTCTTAATATGATCAAAGAAAAAAATACATATGTTTTTTCATTTTAGTATTTTAGTTATTTTAGTATTTTTACTTTTTTTAATTTTAGTAAATTACTTTGTAGTACTTTTAATATACCTACATTATTATTATTATTATGATTATTATTAATTTCAGTTTTACTTATTTTACTACTTCAAAGTAAAAAAAAAAAAAAAAGTACAACTATTTTAGCAACTTCTTAAAATATTTAGCTAAAACAAAAGTTTCTGTTGTCCTCGCTTTCCTTCTTTATTTGGGTTTTATTTGTCTACATAACCAATATATCATCTTATTATCTGAAATGAAACATATACCTTTTATATTGTATTTCATGTCAGTTAATGTTTATTGTATTTTAAGTAACAGGCGTGTTTTTTTATTTAACAATCGCACTCCTGGTTTGGAGTTACTGAAACAGGAGAGGTCTTTATCCGCTCATCTAAAATATCAAAGGCTCATCTGAACAGCAAGAGACACCAAAGATCTGTGCAGAAAAAAGAGAGGCTTCTTAAAATAAAGAGGTCGAGTCCTTTGTAGCTTCACCACACGAGAGCAAGGAGTCTTTGAGAAGACAGGGAAGATAAGCAGCTAAAACAAGTGCGATAACATTCATGTAGGAAAACAAACACCGGACCCTCTTCACCTCTCTTTCATATGAAACGGGGGAGTCCAGGCTCTCTTTCTAGTGTGTCAGGGCCCAAACATCTTCAAAGCCAGACAGAAAACCCCAGAACAACACAAGCCTCTGCATGTGCAGCGAGCAGACCGTGTGTATCCAAACAATCCGCTCTGACAAGAGCTTGCTGGGAATAACCGATGTAGGAAGTGTCCTCGGAGCCTCTCGGTTCGGGTTCAGTGGTAAAGCCTCTCCATCATCCACAGCCTGATTGTTTTTTCAATTAACAGAGCTTCCCAAGAGCGGCGCGTGCCATGTTTAATGGGGGGTCGCTATGGCAACTAGCTTACAAAAAAGTACGTTTACGTTTTCCTATATTTTTAAGTTTTTAACTTTGAGTTTTAGTAATTTTTGTATTTGTTTTGACATGATCTTTCTGTCTGACGTGTTTCAGAAAACTCATCCAGCTAATCTAAACGGCGGAGGAAAACATTGCAATAAAACTGCAAGCAAAAGGCAAAGACGAAAGGGAGAAAAGCATCCTCAGCACGCTGTCAAATCCAGAGAACACACGAGGGCTTTGACGGAGAGGAATAACATGATTTGTGGAAATGAATCCTTCTAGAGCGAGAGACGTCTGATGTTTCTCCTGAAGCTCTGACGGGACCGAGGCGAACGGAGTCAGCGTTTTACCGCAATAGAAATGACTCAATGTGATCAGATCAAAACACTGAGGATAACACAAACACAATAAACAGACAGCTTCCTTCTACTGCAGCCGCACAAACACTAATGACTCTCAGAACAGCATCCAGAGCTGATGATGTGACATATGGTCAAATACAACTGTGTTCTGGACACACACAATCATCTCAGTACAACTGATCACATCAAACTACTCATGACACATTTATGACAACTATGTATAATAAACTGAGAAAGTGTCCGCTACCGTTCTGAAGAAATACCTCTCCAGAGTGGATCGTGCCTGTGTGTTTTTTTTATTATGCTAATTAGATTAGTCACATGCAAAACAAGTACCATGCTGTTTAATGTGACTCTTCAGCTATCGAGTTAACCTGAACAGAATTTCTTTTATTCATCTTTGTTCAAAAGTTATGAGGTTGTGAACTTAACGAGTCGACCAAAGTTGGATCAGAGGCTGTATCTCTGCTAAACTTGGATCAATTGAAATGAAACGCCAAAGTCGGGAACAGCACCACCTAGTGTTCACAAACTTTTGAAAGCATTGTTCAAATGTTTTAATCATTTTATTCCCTGGTTTAAGCCGATTCTGACAAGTCTCATTTGTCATTTTCCATGAACGTGACTGTCAGCCATTTGAAGTAAATCAAATACAGTTTTTTCGCTACTTCTCCCCCAAATTTTGCCTAATTTTTCCAAAATCGGATTAAACAGATTTGAACAGATACCTCTCCAGAGTAAACCGTGCCTGTGTTTTTTAAATGATGCTAATTAGCTTAGCATTTTAAAGAGTCACATGCAAAGCAAGTACCATGCTGTTTAATGTGACTATCGAGTTAACCGTACTTTACGATTAATATAACTTTGAGTGTCACACTGGTTAAAATGCCAAGGAACTTTTTTGTCAGCTGTTTCTCACACCTTAACCTTTCCTCGACAGCTCATTCAGAGCAGGTCGACTGAGTGGCGCAGTGGGCTAAACCGCTGACCCGGGTGAAGCTGTGATCGGAAACAATGTGAGCGCTTTGATCCAAAAGTTGGATGATCCGTGTGCATTACTCTGGACTCAGAAACTAGTTATTGGTCATTCTCTTCTGAACCTCTGCACCTAGCTGTTGTTTCCAAGCGCGTTCCGTTTCTGCTCTTCAGGTTCTTCCGGCCCATTTGTGGGCTTGGCCCCCGGAAGCGCTGCTTGCTGCTATTATTATTATTGTCGTTTTTTGCTGTAGTTAATCAGCACTAACTCATGACTGACTAACTTACTGTGCTGGGTTCAGCTGAGGCGGTGAGATCTCTCCAGATGTGTGACAGCAGCTGTTGACGTGCGGTAAAAGATAAGCTCGATTCTATCTGTGCATGGCCAGGTTTACGGTTCCCGGGAAAGCGCTGTATCACCCTCAGAGCTGCGTCTCTTCCATCAGGAGAGAGTGAAGCGTGAACACGGATGAGCGCCGGAATAAATCCTCCCGCTCTCTGCTGCGCTTTCATACCGGGAGCAGGACGGAAGGTGTGTGAACTTCAAACGATGAACCCGTCCCGTTTCAGAGAGTCCTGGCAGCCGTGATCATCTGAGACGCAGCGCACATTAAACACAAACTATTGTGTCTGAAACAGGCTTCATGAGCTCATCGTTAACGGAGGGCGGCTCGATCGATCCGGAGGTGAAACATTTCATTACGGCCTCAGCTTTACTTAACCAGCGACAGAAATTAGACTGCATTAATTATTCAAACAAGCTTCACGTTCAGGAAGGAGGGAGGAACGATTAGCGCTTTGCTTCATTCCGCTGCTGTCTAAACAACTGAGAAAACACACTTGATTTGACTCCTGTCTCTGATCCGGGAACACTCAGGAAAAGAGAGCAGATAAGAGTTCATGAGAAGTGAAAGAGCAGCAGATAAACCAATGTCCTCATTGTTTTACTCGCTCTTTCTCTTACTTTGTGTGTGTGTGTGTGTGTGATAGGTGCTAACAGCATGTGATTACTGCTTCACCGATAGAAAGTGTGGACTGAAGGAAACACAATCATGTGGCTCTTTCTAGGTCAGAACATGAAGAGCTGAAGGAAAACACAGTTGCCATGACATTCTCTTGAGCCGAATCAAAGAAGGATGACTCAGAAACAAGGCCTCTGCTCCTCTGAACACCTGAATCTGACAGAAACACACACATCATTTCATCTCAGCCCAGCCTTTACATAAACAATGCATGCATGTCATGTAGATCTCTTACAAACACCTCATTATGTTGTAGTTTCAGTTCATTATCGACAGAATGTGCATGTGTGAACGACCAAAGACGTTTGACCCAGGACTGCCTTGAGAACAGGTGCATTGTGGGTAACAGGACGTGAAAGCAGCTGCCAAGATCAGGAGCTTCTGCTGTTCGTATATGATCCCCGCTGACCCCCGGCTCTCAGCAAACGTCCAGACCAAATTTAGGAAAATACTACTATTACTAATAATAATAATACATGCAGAGATTAATTATAATTATTAATTAGAAAAATAATAATCTGATAAAAATTTTGCTTACATTTTACTGTAATTTACTGGATTCTTCTTTTAATAAATTATAAATGTACTTAATTTTTAAAGTGATTAAGAAATACATACTTTAACTCTAATATATAATATTCTCATTTACATAATAATGAGAATTACATAAATGATACATAGAAAATAAATATATAAAATAACTAATTGAAATATAATTATATAAAGAATAATTAAATAGTAAACTGCAGTAAAATATAATCATAATAATAATCATTATTATAAGTATCAATATTATCATCGTTATTATAAACATTTATAACACATTTAGTAAAAAATACACAATAATTAAACAGTAACAGAAAAATAATTAGTTGATATAGTAAATAAATGATTTATAAAATATACTATTATTAATATATATTTTAAACAATATTAAAGTGTATTAGTAATAATAACAATAAATGGAAAAAAATACATTGTTCTGATGATTAATAATAGCTATATCACCTATATTATTAT
>JAUMHP010000059.1:16610790-16624277 GCA_032361065.1 Enteromius trimaculatus
TAGTTTATATATATATATATATATATATAATTTTTATGTTTTTTTTATTTTAGTCAAATATTTTATTTTAAGTTTTTTAATTCAGTGAGGTGTGTACACATATATCTATATATATATATATATATATATATATATAGATATACTTCCTATTTAGCCTTCTTTTTTTTTAGTTTTTTAGTAATTTTACTACTTCAATCATTTCTAATATCTGTTTTGGATTTATTTTAGCTTTATTTCAGTCAACAAAAGCATTTTAAGTAGTTTTTGTTAGATGAAAGTGACACCGCTGAAGTAAACCTGTGGACAGAGAATAAAAGCTCAGCTCTGAATTAAACCGCCGCTGTGATATTGCTCCCTAATTAAACTGCGAGCACTGGTTCATTTCTCCAGGACTCAGCAAGTTTCTGCTTGTTTCTGCTTCAGAGGAAGTTCATCGTCACCCTGCAGATAAGCGTTCACATTTCCAAACCAACTAACAGCCTAATTAAACTATTTATATTCCGTTCTGCTTGTGTGTTGTGTCCTCACACCCCGTTTGTCCCCAGTCCGCTTTAATATTCCTCACCACGGCACCGAGGGTAAGAGTTTAAACCCCATCTGCAATCAAGAGCCCAGAAATATCAGAGAACATTAATGACGCCCACTTCACACACTACATCAATACTCAGATGAAAGACAGCTCAACATGCTGCTTATCTCCTCGCACACAAAGGATTGTGGGTAAAAAGGCCACTTTCACACACACAATCTCTCCCATAATGCCTTGCGGTGACTGCTAACCTGAATAGCACACTCAGATCAGTCTGCTAACAGATTTCAGCTTCAAAACACAGCTCTTGTCAGTTCATATCAACACTAAATCAGAAGAGCTGCATTAACATAAACATTATCCACTTATTACATAATACAGACATAATACATCATTATAGCAATACCAAAAGCTTCTAAACTCATCCATTTTAAACACATCATAGTTTTGCAGTCATTATAATCTATTATATTTCATAATCAATGCACTAACGGTCGTCAATATCACGATGCACAGATGCATTTTTACTATTAGCCTAATGATGCAAACAGACTGATGACAATTTGATTGATAGTGACAACTAAAAACAACAAAAACAATATTTACTCAACATTTTCCAAAAAAAATAATGTAATCTAAAAAAGAATAATAATAATATTAATTGACATATATGATAATAAAGCTTGGCACTGATGTAGGTAGAAACTAATGTTTGCCAGTATAGTACAGTTAGATTTTGGCTTTACTTGATAAAAAAAATACAGTAAAAATTGTAAAATATTATTACATGTATAACTGTTTTCTATGTAAATATCTGTTAAACTGTAATAAATTTATATGATCAAATCTGTATTTTCAGCATCATTACTCAAGTCTCGTCATGTTTTTGTTGTGCTGCTCAATATCTGTATTCACAGATGAATAGAAAGTTCAAAAGAACAGCATTTAAGTTTTTTCTATTTGAAAGAGAAATCTTTCGTAAGATGACGTAAACTGTCGCTTATGATGAAATGATTTTGTTACTGAAATGTGCACCTGAGTACAAAAAGTATAAAAAAAAATCTCACTAAGTTTTTACCCTTCCCCTCCACTGCATGAACGTTTACAACATTTGGTACCACAGTAACTTTAACTTTCCCAGAAGACCCTGCACACACACACGGCTCTCCAGAGCTGAAGGACGTTTAGGACTGTAGGTGTCGGTGAACGTGAGACGCTGCTGTCTCCAGAGCCGGAACTTTCTGACTGTCTGTCACAGGATCCAGCTCCGTCTCTCTGTCTGTTTCTCCTCACACTCATCCACAGCACACTCTCTCTCTCTCTCTCCGTCCGGAGGAACGCGAGCGTGAATAATCCTCCTCTCATCCCACATACCTGTTCAAGCACACACCGTGCTTCCAGGAGCCTAAAAAAGACCCCGCTTTCACGGCTCCCCTGAGAGCTGAGCTTTAAGGCTCAAACTTGGCTCTTTTATAGCTCTGAGACCTAATGGAGTTTTCAACCGTGTGTTATTTTAACTATCGGCTTCTCCTCAGATGCTTCTTCTGAAATTATAATGGAACCACGACCAGATGAGTCAGCTGATCTCAAACAGTGAAGCTGGGAACATGATTGGAAAACGTTTTACAGTGATTCTACTTCAAAATTCACGTATAATTCAATGTGTTAGTTGCTATTTATTTAGCAAAAAAAAATAAAGTCCTGTCAAATGATTCATCACGAAGTGATCCAAAGTTTTGGTTTACATATGTCTGTGTGTAGTGTACATTTATTATATATGTTTGTATATATATATATATATATATATATATGCACACAATGAAATTCATGTATATATTTTAAAAAATATGTTGCATTTATATATTAAAAATATTTATATATGATCATAAATATATACATGTAAATATTTTCTAAATACATGCCGTGTGTGTGTATTTACAAACACATAACAAATATCAACAACACACACACACACATATATATATATATTTTACGTATAATAAATCATTTTTTGGATGCGATTAACCACAATACTTTTTGTTATATTTTCAGTTTTCATTTTAATTTTTATAGCCAAGTATATATATATTATTTTTAAATATTTTTTAGCTTTTTATTTTTAGCTTTTACCATTTTACATTTTCTGTTTTCATTTTACTTTTATTTAAATTAAAATATTATCCAAAATTACATTATTTTAGTTGAAGAGTTGAGAACTTGAGAAGAACCAGGAAACTTAAGTCTATATTTTCTATAACTGATATCAGGGAAAACTGTGTGATTTCCTCTCCATATTGCACTTAAATAAACACTATTAACACGCAAACAAAGGCTCGGGCCTCCGCTGTGCATCAGATGTGTTCCTGACACACTGTAGGTGTTTAAGTATCAGCGCTGGATGTGGATGAGAGCAGAGTTTGAAGTGAAATCCTGGCCTGCAGCAGCATTACGGCAGGAATCTGAACTAACGTGACCGGCATCTTCAGCCGCTAATGAGCTAATGTGTTATGAAGGCCTCTGGCGAGTCGACAGACTCCTCCCGTCGAGCCATCACACCTCACAAGAGACGCCCAAACTCACCGAGTCATTATCAGACGGCCACAATCCTCTTAACCTCACACTCACCTGACAGAATTGCACTCGTCTGAAAAGTAAAGCATGCCTCATCATTCGCCCTCATCGAGTCTTAGAAAAGCACCAAATGCAGTCTGTATGGGATGTGTTTGTGAGCGCAAAACACTGCTGGTGACGAGAGATCAACATTTTCAACTAATAAACTGGAAGAAAACAAATGCTGCGAGATTTACTGAGTGAAATGGGTTTTGGATTATTACAAAGAAACAGCAAGCAACACTAAATGAAATGTAACACTTCAAAGTATAAAAACTGAAACCATATGTTCTTGTGAAACATACTGCAATGATCTGTTTTACTTACAACGGATATCAAAAATTTCACTTTTGTTGTGGAAGATGTACAAATAATGCATTACCTTAATAAATATGTGACTTGCATGCTGCACTTTACAGAGGAGATCCTGGATTTTACTTTTTATCACTAGACAAATAAAAATATACTGTAAACAGACATTTTTATCATGTTTTTATAAACAGGATATTGTATAAATCAGTGTAAGTGATATATAAACAAACCCCACAGAATATAGAAATGAATAAAACTAATTTTTTAATGCTCAATTTATAGAAAAAGCTCCACAGATTGCAATTAAAATCTACTCAAAAGCATATTTTGGTTGTTTTCTTTCCACTAGTCTAAAAGAAGACAAGTTGTTAAATTAAAAGCAAGAAAATAATGACCAGTGCATGGAAAAACAATGGCTTTATTATAAGATCCTTAATTTCCTGTGTTTGCACAAAACATCATATTTGATTGAAATGTGTCTATTCCTCATAAAAAGCATCATATGATTTGAATTACGGCACACAAACCATGTCCTGTACCATATATCCTACTAATATTGTGCTTTAAAGTGTTACATCAAACATCCTAATAATAAAAAAGAGAGTTCGAAGTACACATTCCCGTCAGTATCAGAGCATAATCAGATTGGTTTCTGTCGCTCCAACAGAAGACCATACACAGAAAACAATACACATTTATAGCTTGACTGCCGGCTGCACTGAAATATGAAATTCTTCTGGTGTCTTCACCAAATGTTACGTACTAAATCAGGGCGTCTGCTTCCTTTGTGCTTCTCTGATACTCTGAGAGCTGAATTAAATCACTAAGATCCTGATGAAAGGAAAACAATATCTGTAAAGAAGAGAAGCACGGTCCCGTCTCAGCACGAGTACAGTCAGAATAGCTGAATACGCTCTAATTTATAAATAAAAGTAACTTCTCGAAGAGCTTTGAAGTGGAAGCTTTTGAAAAGCCTACAGATGCTCGGATGATCAATAATGACCTGCATTCTTATTTAATAATCCATCATCGCAATTACATAACAACTTCACACAACATACGGATAATTAGGAGAAATCTTAACATTTATCATTTAATGTGCCATAAATGTAAAAGAAAAAAAGAAATTATTTGAAATGACGTTTGTTTAATATACAAATATTTTAAGACTGGAGCACATTATTGCATTTATTATTGCATTAAACTATTATTTTTAGTGTTATCAAACACTTTTGTTTACATAAAATATGTATGTGTACTGTGTTTATTTATTATGTGTACATAAATACCCACACTCAGTATATGTTTTGAATATTTTTACATATATACACACATACAAGTAGAGATGCACCGATTGCAAATTTCTTGGCCGATTCCGATCTCCGATTTTACAGTAAGTGTGACCTGCCGATTCTGATTTTTGCCGATTGCAATTTTTTTTTTTTCTAATGAAAGCATATGATATTCATTTAAATTATAATCAAATTATTAAACTTTACAGGATCTTCTCACAGCAAAATAATTAAAACAAAAAAATAAAGCGCATTATAAGGTATAATATAACAAACCTTAGTATAGTTATACTAACAAAAAACTTCTTTTCCTAAGACTTTTTTTATAATAAAAGAAAACAATAAACATTACAGGCTGCTGACCTGTGTCTGACGAGCTCTGGCTTGGACTCGGCGCGCTAGCTTTATGCAGAGTTCAGACTTCATGAATTTCAAAGTAATCAAAAAATGACACGGAAACTCACATGAGACTGGGATTATTACTAAAAATGATAGCAAGCAAAAGAAGCTCGTCATACAAATTGCATGTGCGCTCATTTGCAACAAAACGAAGATTATAGAGGAGGATATTTACCTTCTGTACCTTCGTAACTCCTCCCCCAACATCCCGCTGCCCTCTCTCTTAGGCTGTAAGTAATCGCTGATGTTATTTTTTAGTCAGAACACATTTCACGCGGCATGATTTTGAATCCCCGACAGCTCCAGATATGTATCATGCCAAATATTTCACAGGTGTCGGCGATTCTCTCAGATCGCATCTTTGATAGTTTACACTGTGTGATTGTCACTCGCGTGAACGAGCACCGATTTGCCTGTGCTTTTGGGCATTTCTCGGCGATTTCTCAAAACCTGTCGGAGAGTCAAAATCAGTGCAGATGTGAGCCTGACAGACCGGTCACCGATCTGGGCCGGTCATACAAAAAATCAGCCGATTCCGATCACTAGCCGGTCAATCGGTGCATCTCTACATACAAGACAGCCTTCCTTCAGAAATACAGTGATATAAAAACACTGTATTTGATTTTTAAACATGCATTACGTGCTCATGTTCATTCAACAACGCCTTCTGGAAAATCGGTCGGTTTTGATATCGTGGCAGTTCGCCACAAATAAATACATATTTGGGAACCACATCCCACAGCACAATACCCTGAGACCAACTTCACTACTTATCATTAGCTGCGACACTAACCAGACCGCTACACAAACACAGACAGGAAGTTAACTTAGGTCCAGCCGCGAGCCCCGATGAAACCGTCCATACACATAACTATACACAATACAAACTCATATAATATATAAACAAAACAAAAGGTTTATTTTTAATGGGATTATTCACAATTAATCCCTTAGCAGCACTAATTATTTTAGCATAATTGAGATTTTTATTATATTTTGAGTCATTTTTATTAGTATTTTAAATATGATTTGTATTAGGTATTTTTTATCATTTTAAATATTTTAGTAATTGTTTGTATGCTTTTGGCATTTTATTGTAGTCTTTTTTATGTCTATACAGTTTTTTTCAGTTGTAGTGTTTACATGGGAAATAATTTTTAGTATTTAGTTAGTATTTTGTATATGTAATACAGAGTAAAATGAATAATAAAAGAAGAATAAAATGAGCTATTGCCTTGCAATAAAAATAAATAATATTTTAGTAATTTTATTCTTCCATAATAACCCTGGATTGCTTATGAAAACAAAATAATGACAAATGCACTGTGAAACACACACATATATATATATCCCTATCCCTATTGTAAGTCGTTTTTTACAAAACCATCAGGAAAACAACTAATGTAAATGTAAACAGCACACTGAATTGCAATAATAGTGCTATTTTATTTACTTTTTGTGTCAAATACATTTGTCATTATTTAACTTCTGTAGATGGAACAAAGTCAAACACTGTCTGGAAAAGTGACAAAGGCATAAAGGACAGCTCACGAGAGAGCATTCGAGACACGGGTGATAATGGAGGTGTTAACTGTAAATGACATATAGAGAGAGTATTGAGGGGTTGAGGTGGAAGACAGACAGCGTTAGACACACACACACTCGCTCTTGGCTATTGTAGTCGAGGGACCAGCAGGACCCGTGATTTCATCCGCACTCTTCCACTGAAGTAGGTCAACCAGTGATAATGGAAGGGCAATGAGGAGCAAGTGCTCACCTCCTCCTCCTCCTCCTCCTGCTCCCGTCTCACTGCCATTACAGCACAGAGAGAGACAGACAGGCCCCCTACAGAGACTAGTGCCCTCAGCGAGCGCCATCACCCGCCAGCAGCCACAACACACCCGCGCTCCAGTCACAACACAGACACACACACACCGCATCTCTACCTGCTCATCAGCATCAACACCAGAACAAACACAAACACTGTGACTCACCAGAAACGCTTCTGATGCACCAGCACCTAACGAGTCAGTAACGGCCCGTTTCTTTGTTTTATTTGTATTAAGCTGCTTGTTCAGTGCATTTGTTTTCTTTTATTATTTATTTATAATTGAGCAGTTTTCTCTTTAGAAACCTTTATTCACCCTCGAGTATTTCCTAATCTGCATGAATTTCTTTGTTCTGCTGAACACAAAGGAAGATATTTTGAAGAAAGGTTGTAATCAGGCTGTTTTGGCCACCACTGACGTCCATAGTAGGGAAGAAATACTAAAGAAGCCAATGGTGACTAAAACAGCCTGGTTACGCGAGTATACTATGTGAGTAAATGATGACAGAATTTACATTGCTTTGAGTTTAGGTAGGATTTTAAAGGTAGACTAAGGCATGTGCTTAATTGCTATTAATAAATGGATAATATTCTAGTAATATGCATGCTATTGATTAATTGTGATGTTTCTCCTTTATTCAGAAAGAATTTTAATTGCGGAAGTTAGATTCATCTCCAAATATAGATCCTTTTTTTGGGGTGACTTTTTTCAAGGAAATTAAAATTTTTATGGATGAAGGACACATTAATTTGATCAAAAGTAACAGTAAAGACATTTATAATGTTATAAAAGATTAACATTTCAAATAAATACTATACTTTCTACTCCTCTGTGAATCCTGAATCCAGTTTCAACAAAAAATACGGAGCAGCACGAACGTTTGCAAAATGTTTTGTGAGCAGCAAATCAGCATATTATAAGATCATGTGACACTGAAGACTGGAGTAATGATGCTGAAAATCTAGGTCTGATCACGGAAATAAACTCCACATATTCACACAGTACACATATTTAAATTGTAATTTTGTACAATTTTTACTGTATTTTTTTGATCAAATAAATGCAGCCTTGGTGAGCCGAAGAGACTACACAACCTTTTCAAATCTCTGAACGTTAGTGTATAAGTAACAAAAGAGCAAAGGTGATGTGAGGTGGTGTTTGTTAAAGGTTGAGCGTGGGCTGGTGATATATGAGATGTCTGAGCGGCTGATATCACTCCAGAGTCAAACGCATCTGACCCATCAGAACCAGCGAAACACACCAGTGACCAGCGGGAAATCTGCTTTACACACCGCTGGCTTCAGCCCGTCAGTCCCTCCTCCTCACTGTGACCTTTCAGCATCTCTCTTTCTCTCTGTTTCAAGGCAGAAGGTGATTCTGTCCATCTTCTCATGCATAAGTCATTAGAGGAGAGGAAGACTCCTCTGAGGGATCACGCCGCACAGATATCAAAGCTGACCTGAGCTTGCGCGCTCAATACACAAAAACACAATCCTAATGCTACAAACCCACTGCTTATCGACCAGAGTCTGCATTTATTATAACTGCAGTTTCCCACAAAGCCACCAACGGTCACATGTACCAAAAAAACACTCATAAACGCAGTCAGAAATGACTTTTCATGACCTCTGACACTAAACAGAACTGCATGTTATTTCCTGAACACTCCCACCATCTCTCATTGGTCAGTCATACAGATAGCCCCGCCCCATAAGCCATACGATTGGTTAACATCAGCGCACACAAACGAGTCAGACAACCAGTGGTTGACTTCCAGTGGTCTGAACATTAAACTCGTTTAATGACTTCAATCAGGGTTTCTGCGGGTCTGATGAAGGTTTCTGAAAGTCTCAGATTTGAAAATGAAAGGGAATGAAATATGTCACATTTAAAGACTCTTAAATCAAGATATATCTACTCAAAAAGCTAAATGACAGCAAGAGAAGTCTTGTTTTCTGAGAAATTGATCAAAATGTGAGTTTATGATTACAACGAGAACAAATATCTGCCAATGAGCATCTACTTGACTCAAATGGAAAACATTAAATAACCGATATTGCTCATTTAAAGCGTAAAATAAGTTAAATTAATCACTTTATTACCTTATTCTACATCCATAATCCTAACCAATATCTAAACTTAACAATTATTATTAATAAGCAGCAAATAAAGGGAAAAGTCATAGTTAAGTTAAGTTGTATCTTAAGTAGTAATGTATCTGGACTTGTTTAGATATTTGCATTGAAAGAAAATAAAAATCCTGAGGAAGATGTTTTTTTTTTTTTTCATTTAATGACATGATTTAACGAAGTTCAGATCTGATTTAAGTTTGTAATTTGAGGAAGGGTGATATAAGTCCCACAGAAACCGCGTGAAAACACTAAATTAGCTTTCAAATGATAAAACGACACATAAACCACGCGTTTATAAGGACACAGAGTCTCCTGCCGGTTGGTATGAAGCTCTTTCTTGATATACGACAAGTCTCATGGCGTCTCTCATTTGCTGGAAAAATGTTTGCTGTAATGGTGGTTTATGGTCAAAAAACAGCTTTGGTTTCCTCAACCTCATTCTGCATCTAAACAGCTCGCTCCTCCAGACAGAAATTGCTCATTGGGCCAATTTAGACTGCATGGCAAACACGTTTGAGTCCCGAGTTTCCACTGCCAATCACACCAGCAATTGTGGCTTTTCTCCTCTTGGCTTTAGGAAAAGAGCTCGGCAGCAGAAGTCCTGAGCCAGCGTTTCATTAAGGGCTCGGCGTTGGAGAAAAGGCCGTTCTCATTACTGCGAGACGCTCCCTAACCAGTGTCCAGACGGCCTGAATATGCAGGAGTTTGACTGATTGGGAGCACCCAGTTATATCTCGCCATGTCTGCTGTTTAAGGTGCGATCATTGTTACTGACAACAAAAGCCCTTATTTCGTCTGATTGTGTGGTTTTGACTCGCGCATCGTAATCAGCTCTTCAATAATCGCTCTTTTTCTCATCACCTGTCAGCATACATTTCCCACAAGCCCCTGATTCCCCTAAAAGCGGCAGAAGTCTGTCTGACGGGATGAAAAGCTTTCGTCTGTGCACCTCCTCGGTGTTAGCGCGCTCAAATATTTGACTCCGTCTGTAATCTGCAACCCTTACAGACGTCTGCACGGCTTAAAAGACAAGCGAGCTCTCCTGTCAAAGCAGCTGTTTAAAATACTCCGTCACCTTCTGATAAGACAGGAAGGATCTGAGATCTGCTGCGAGGAAGAGAAACATTTAATGGCACAGTTTCAACACAGGGATAGTTTTCTTTTGTCCAATAAGGACTCAACAATAGGGATTTTTTCTGTCTTGTTTTGTTTGTTTGGGTCAGTAGTTCAGTTTACTTCCTAACTTGCCAATATTTTAACTAGCAAATAAATAATCATTTAAATATACATTGAATTTAAACTTAATACATTTTAAAATGTAATTAAATTAAATTAAAATTCAAAAATAATTAAATAAATAATACAACTAATATAAACTGAAAATTTAATTTGGGTGTTTTTTAAACGTAAATTTATCATTTTAGAAATACATTTAAAATTGGAAATATTTTTAGTTCAAATATTTTATCTTACTTAATTTACTAATATAACTATATATAATTATATAACTATACTATATAATTACAAATGTAATTAAATGTACACTAATTTAATAGTGAACATTATGATGTAATTTTTTAAATGGCATCAAGTAACTGTTTTATTTATATTTTGGTGTAAAAATGTCTAAAAAATATAAAAGAAAATTTCTCATTTTAAATTTCTAAATTATAATTATAATATATAACATTTTTTTTACAATTACTTAAAAAATATTCTTTAGCAGTACACATTTATTTTTGGATCATGCATTACTTTCAGGGTAAATTATAATGAAAATAAATAAAATAACAATCAGAAACTGCATTATGAACACATCTAACTCAGCAAATGAAGTTAAAATGTTAGAAAAAAAAAAGGAAAAGTCAAGAAAAATACCTTCCATACCTCAATTAGTGTTTAAAAACATCAGCTATTACGAAGAGGACAAACACAAGACAAATCCTGCACACTACCACAACTTGGGACACACATATTTATACGGCAGAAACGTAATTATTGTTTTAAAGCAGTTACTTAGCAGTTAGAAATATATCAAGAGACAGACAGACAAAGACACAAGGCCTCTGTGTAAGCAATCGATCCCTGTCGGTGTGAAGGTGACAGACACGCATGCTGCGTTTGGGACACTGGGGCTTCAATTACTGTCCTTCACAGGACCGACCCGGAGAACCACGGCAGCATCGGGCAGCTGGGCATCAGCGCTAATGCCCCTGTATCCCCCTCCACCGGCCCGGACAGCTGTGATTAATGCGCCCGCCGCTTCACTGAACAACACTGCTCCTCAAACCAGCAAACATTATCATAACACTTCACCTCCAATCCTAATCAATACCAACAAGATTTATGGGGAGCGGCAGGCCAGGGACATAAAGTGTGCCACCAATTCAGCTCCAATCTCCTCCGACCAGACCAAGACTTCAGAAGATATAATGAGAAACATTAGAGACTTCATTTGTGCCATAACACCTTTTCATTTTTACGATCCGTCTAAACGTGAAATGGTATTTTCTTTGTGGAAAATGCATTTTCAGGAGATTATATTTCACCGTAATGCTCTTAATGCAGATTAAAGCTGCTGTTATTTTGTCATTTCTGTGATCAATGTCTGTTTCTTGTTCCCTTTTCTCAGTCTTGCACATTATAGCACATTCTCAATGCCTTAAACATCTACTATATTTAAAAATGACATCATAACATTATTTTAGATAAAATGAAATGTTAAAATATATTTTAGAATATATGTATTTAAAAAATATTTATATTTGTGTCATGTACATCATATAATATAATATTTTAAATAATAAAATATATAATTTCAATTACTCATTTCAAATGTTTTGCATTTATGTAATTTTTTTTATCCTTTAAAAATGTTTACCTTTTTTCATGCAAATATAACCGTTTTATTTACAAAAACAATTTGCAATAATAGCTGGAAATGATTCCAGTGTCAAAGTGTTTACAGCAGACTTTTTTTCGATAAAACCTCAAGTTACATCAGAAATCTTTTGATAGTTTTTGGCGCAGTAATAGTTTCTTGCAGTAATTTCTCAAGCTTCTACCACAATGTGTCTGGACTAATATTAAAACAAAAGATGTTCTTGGTGCTTTCTCCTATTTATGGATTTTTCTACACTACACAGGCTCTTTATTTTGCCGTTTCAGCACATATCTTCACCTCCAGCACATCTCTTCTCTATAATATGAAACACAGTGCAGGAAAATAACACCTTTCAGGATGTTTAAGTGTTTCTATTCCACCTCACGGCAGCGATGCTATTCATACATCAGGTATGGACTCATATCTGCTGTCAGAACAGAGCAGAAGTGCAAACAAAAGCCAATTCCTCGACGACACATCTAACGCTCCAAACCGGCGCACAGTAAAACTGTAATTTAGCACAAACGCGTCTCCAGACGGCCTTTGGGATTTCTGCACCAGATCAAGTGAAGGGGAGATTGTGAGCAGCATCAGCTGCTCCGGACGGAGGTCTGGAAATCCTCTGAAATGGCCAAGCGCTGCATTATTTTTCCAAGCAGTGTAGTTTGTGCAGGACAGTGTGGAGCCGCTGGATAACCTGACGCCAACCTTCAGCCAAACTCTGAAACCAGGCTTAAGTGACAGCGTCCATTAGGAGCGTCCCGCTCTGCAGAAACTGCCTTTTTTTTCCAGAAAGCAGGCGCCACTTTTACCGCACCTTTTATGCAGCCGTCAGACCCAAACTGGGAGCTCATGCTTAAATATGCAGTGAGCGGATGCTATAAAATCCATCTCAGTGTCTAAAGAGAACCAGCATTTTTAGCGCCATCAAAACTTTACAAGATACATGAGTAAACTAAAGACTCATGAGAAGAGCAGTGCCTGTAAAATAACTAGCATTTTTACAAAAATATTCAGTACAGTCCATCACAAACATGCATACTTAAAGGGACAGTTCACCCAAAAATGAGTAATCTTATATGATTTTATATGAGTCATGCTGCTCCAAAACTGTATGAAATTTTTTTTAATTTGATAAATATGAAATGTTGTTTAGAGCGTAAAGATATTCAAACAAAGACAAATGAATAAATAACTATTATTTATGTATTAAATATTATATATAGCAAGCTATTTATATATCTGTAATATATTCTTTTTTTTTTTTACATTTATAATATAATTTGATGAATTACTTTAGAAACCTTGCTTCCTTTCTCGTTTGACAAAAAGCCTTATTATAATTTAAAATATATTAATTCCATACTACATTATTCAAACAAATTAAACTGATCAAATGTTTTCTTTAAAGAAATTGAATATGTATATATGTGTGTGTGTGTGTGGACGGGTTTATGTGGTTTATGAGGACACAAATTTGTATAATGACATGGGTATGAC
>JAUMHP010000059.1:16634136-16645589 GCA_032361065.1 Enteromius trimaculatus
ACAAATTATACACAAGTTTTTATGTATGTATATATGTGTGTGTGTGTGTGTGTGTATATATATATTTATTTATTCCTCCATTTTTTTTTAAATAATTGATTTTATCAAAATAATTGAAACTAAATTGAACTAAAAAGTAATTAAATTGCTGAGAATCCAATCATTTGCATGCAGAGTCTATACAGGAATGATACTGCATCAACAAAATAAATATTGATCTGGTTTGATAAAGTCCTCACGTGGGAAAACGGATTTGATGGAAACCTACATAGAGTCCAAGGACACCAGGACGGTCTTTATAGTCACTGAGTAACAATATTACTATCAACAACCTTCATTTCATGTCATTTTCTCCAGAGAGGATTCATCTCTCACCAGACAGAACACAACATCTGACTTCTCCTCCCTTCATTGTCACGTTCTGTCCGTCTTCATAACAACGTGAAGAAATCGAGAGAGAATTTCAAAAGAGTGTGAAGAACTTGAGTGACTCATCGAGAACTTAATGAAGACATCTGTGTGTCAGATTTAAATGAGACGCAACAGAAACGCATCTATAGCCTCCGGGACACAAACGCAGCTCTCGGTGAGTTTTTCCTGACATTCCTGGAATGATAAACATCTAAATTGGGCTTCTGTTTACTGGGATGAAAGGTCATCTTGTCAAAAGTCTGGGATTGCTCACAAAGCCCTTGTTTCTGACAGATCTCCACCCCCAAATGAGCCATAATCTCCCTCTTCACCTCCTAAAGCACTCTATCTGAGAGAATAGAGGAGGCCAACCCACACACACACACACACACACACACACAGTTATATAAGCATCTAAACCATTGACTTTTCACACAAAGCCAATTGTATTGACTATTGTTTTCTCCTTTTTAGGGGTACAGATTTCCAAATTTTGCTCACTTTTGGGAGCTAAATTGTCACCAAACTACAGCCAAGTAAACACACACACACACTCATTCTTCTGCCATTTCCTGGTAATGGCTTTTTAAAGGGGGCACTGAAAGCTTTTCTCCTTCCTCTTGTCAGGTTTGTTTAAGTTAGTTAATTAGTACACGTCTCTGCCTGTCAAGCTGCTTCCCGCCGGTATTCAGTTTTCTTACGGGACAGACGCAGCTCAGGAAGTGATGTTTTGGGTTTGCTGACGGAGCAAAAGGTCGAAAGTACTCAGAACACAAGCTGTAAACTGACCCGCCAGAGACTAGTTCACTTCAACTGCTTCTCCTAGACACAAGTTAGATTAAAACAGAGACGCTTTTATTGTTGTTCTTTTGTGCTTAAAGACTCAAAAAAAACTCATTATCTTAATATAAACTCAACAAACGACCTGAGCTGCGATCCATATATAGATGATCAGTCTCCTAAGTTATAAATAAGATTTATATAATAAAAATGATACAAAAAATATTTTGCTTTCATTATTACTTACAACATTTACTATTTGTATTAATAACAATAATAAGTGATACTACATTGCTTTATATATTTACAAAAAAATAAACTAAAACAGAAAAAATAAAACAATTAATAAAATTAATAAAAATTGTGTTGATGATGAGGATGACGATGATGACGACAATTATAATAACAATAATGATGATGTATTAATTATTATTGGTATTAAGACAAATAGTGAGAAAATAATTACAGAGAACATAACATTTAATAATATAAATAATTTTATTTGTATTAACAATATTAATTAATAATGCATTACATATAAATAATACATTGATAAATGAATTATATATTCATCTTACTATCTTGTTTATTTATTATTGTCATCATTTATTCAATTCAATTATTATTATTATTTAAATCCGATCTCATGGTCCTATGCCAGTCCCTCTCCCATATATACACTACACACACACACACACACAGTAAATGCAAGCAATAATGTCCCTTCAACTAATACCATCCTTTGAAACAGAGCCTAAAAACACTATATAAATACAATGTGTCATAGTTTTTCTTTATAAAACCCAAGCCTGAAATGAATTTGGCTAGTTTGAATGGATATTGATTTAGCACTCGTGGCGATGTGAACTGACAGGTTTGTTGTAAGATCAAGGCACAGATGTACAGCCCGCGGCGGCTATAAAAGTTAAAGGAGAACTGATGAATACATTCCTGAATCTGTCATAACCTCCCGCTCGGACCGGCTCACCACATCCAGAGATCCAGTAAAGCAGGAATCACAGCACGCATTTCACCCAACAGAGGCTTTCAGTCGCTACATAGACCAACGCAAGGCTCCTCCTGTTACAAACAACACAAGAGCAGTGGAAGATCTCCAGCTCCTCAGATGTTTCTCAGACCCCAGGAATCTCAGAACTTCTCCTCTAGGGTTTCAGAAGAGAGCTTGTCTCAACCTGTGCTGATATCTTACCCATATAGCAAGGTTCACTCAATATACACGCAAACATTTCTCCAACATATAAGAGAATGAATGAAGGAACAATATAATGTATAAACAAACCAACGAAGCACTGGCTAAACAACAGGCTAGAATAAATGAACAAATGAATGAACAAATGAACAAACAACTGAATCACTGAACAAACAAACGAATGAATAAACAACTGAGTGAACAAGTGAACAATAGAACGAACAAATGAACAAACAACAAAAGCACTGAACAAATGAATGAACAATAAATAGTGAATGAACAGATGAAGGAAGAAGAGACAAATAAAAAAAACAGTGACTAAATCAGCAGCAAAATGAATGAATAAACAATTCATGAAGAAAAGAAGAAATCAACAAACAGCATCTTTGACATACTACGTACATCACATTCAGTCAAAATATCTGAGCTTCTCTCCACATAAATTTACTCATTCTGTCGACAAACTCCACTTCTCTCAGATGTTTCTCCTTAAGAGAAAAAAATGGAAAAAAGGTTTCTACTTAAAGCCCAAAAAATAATAGAGAAGCCTATTTAGCCTCATAAAAGAGCAACCTCCGAGCAATAACATTTTCCTCTGAGCTGCATGCTTCTGATGAAGCCAAGAGAAACGTTCTGCGCTCAGCATTAGCTGATCTGGCTGCTGCTGTCAGTGTAAGCCACAAACAACATTCATCTACAAACTTCAGCTCCGGCGAGCCAAAAACACAGCCGAACAACAAAAAACAAATAAAACCCCTGCCAGAGGGAACGCGAAAGCCACGTTTCACCGATGAGCGTAATTCCGATGTGGCTTTTAACACCGAAACCACATAAAAAGACAGTGGAGGTGAACGGGTCGATGGCTGTGTTACAATCATTTGAAAACACTCCCGAGTTCACAGCTTCGCAATGCATCACGTCGCTCATTAGCATGCATGCGGTACGACCCCACAGAAATCAATAAATCACCAACACTCGCGCGGCTCGCTCTTCCCTCGGAGTACTTATTATTGATCATAAACGAAGCAAAAATGGAGCTGCAGCTCGGAGAACCACATTACTTATCTCTGCTTCAAACGAACAAGTTCATAGACGAGAGGAGACAGCCAGATAGAGACGGCCGGGGCATTTCGATAACGAGCAGCAGGAGGCAACAAAAGAGTTTCCAGAGTTTGCAGGTCACTTCTGAATGCATAACTCAAGGAACAAGGGAGCCATCGAATGAGCAATACAATGAACGAACTAATAGAGCAAAACAATTAACAAATGAACAAACTAACAACCAACATCTTTGAAACGGTAGGTTGTCTGTTGCCACCGGCGCTAAAAAACACAATAAACCTGACTACAAAGTGGCTTTGACTAATTAAACTTTGAAACAAAGTTTTTTGTTTGAAACAAAGACGGAGCAAATTAATACAACAGAATGAGTGAATGAACTAAAAACAAACTAATAAAAAAAGATAATAAACATGACTTTAACCAACTCAGGCTATTTAATGAACAAGTGAACAATACAATGATTACAACTGATCAAAACAACTGAGCGAATGAACAACAGAATATGAACGAATGAATGAATAGAATGAGTGACCAACCAAATTAACAATAGTATAAATCAATGAACTAATGAGCAATAGAATAAATAAACAAAGAGACAATAGAATGATTGGATGAATGAACAAACAAATGAACACACAATAGAATGAATGAATGGACAATAAAATAAATGAATGAGCAAACAAATGAACAATAGAATATGCCAATGAACTAATAAACAACAGAATGAATGAACGAACAAACAAACAGCACCATAAACAAACAAATGAACCGCAGAACGAATGAATGAACAAAGAGTAGAATGAATGAATGAACAACAGAATGAACAAACCAACCATAGAATCAATGAATAAATGAACAAACACAAACTAATAAATGAACAAATGAACAATAGAATAAACTAACTAAAGAAGGAAAGAACAAGTGAACAAATGAATGAACACTATAATAAACCATCAAACTCACGAACAGTAGAATGAATAAACAAAGAAATCAACAATAGAATGAATTAACGCATGAATAGAATGAAAAACAAATCTTTAAAACTGCACCTACAGCCAAAGTGACAATAAAGCTGACTCTGACTTGAACTAAATCAGTATGAGCCAGCGCTCCCAGCATCTCACACACAAACAGGCCATCTGCAGGAGAAAACACGAGGATGGACACCTGCAAACCTCGCTGGACTCCCTTCCTCAAGCCTCTTGGGTTTCACATTCTTGCCCTTTTCTTGTTGTTTGGTAAAAAAACCCATCTCTTTTTACTCAGCGGGGCGCGAGGCACAGACCGAACTAATGAAAAGGCTGGAGGAACGAGGGAGAGATGGAGATGGAAGTGGAGAAGAGAGACGTGATGTCTCCAGAAGAGCAGCACATGAAAGAGGAGGCGTGCTGGTTCTCCAGATCACTCTCCCAGTCACTTACCGCCGCTGGAAATTACTGCTGACTCTAATTAGTTATTTAGACACCACATACAGCATGCAGCCGGTATACTTCTGAAGATATACAGAGGAAATGTACGGTGCCTCAGGTTTCCGTGCATTTGCAATTCCCTATTGATAATCAGCTCATCTCTCAATACCGGATCAACCGGCCGGCTCTCACGCTTTCGTTCATAAATTATCACTATTCGTAATGACCAGGATTTCCATATTATGCTAATAGCAGCCTACTATGTCATTAAATAAAGCTGTTAAGGAATTAATATGATTACAGAGGCACAGAGTCTGCTTTTAATGATGCATAGCAGGAAAACGGCTTGTATTTTTCATAATGCTTATTCTGATATCGGCGTGATGATCTGCTCTGCCACTCTCTCGCCGCCAGCTTCATCAGCATGCTGTCAGTCAAACGCTCCACCGTGTCACTTCACGCCGCGGCTTATGTAGCAGCCTACGCATGACGAACTCTCCGAAAATTATTACTGACATGCGAAGAAAGAAAAGCCGTTCCGGAGGCATCAGGCGCAGAGTTCTCTGATGTGATACAGAAAAAAATATTTACTCAAAAATCAAACGCTGCCCCCCAAAAAACTCCTACAGAGTGTTACGTGAGCGTTTCGCTTCTTCAATCACATACCACGGTAAAATCATGTTTTTGGGGACAAGAACCATGGTAATGCTGCAGTGTGCAAGAATCTAGTATGATTTGGTGCCTAAAAGCAGAAATATTTTAGTTAATATATCATTGCTACATTTGTCATATACATTGCTACATATTTGCTAAATTGCTACATATATATTTATTTATATAATTTAAATAATTTATATAATATAATTTAAGACAACAAAAATGCAACAAAACTTACAAAAATAGACAAATAAAATAAAATGGAAAGTATAAAATTAATTATTCAAAATAATAATAATTACTTTGAACAACTGCAAAGAGGAAAACAGTTTGACAGTGTTATTACAGTATTACTCATGAATTACAGTATTTATTATTATTTTAAGTTTACATTTTAGATTCATTTTGTTATGTTTGCATTTGTAATTTTTATTATATTTATTATAGCTTTATTATATATTATAATATTTAATTTATTAATTGATATTTTTATTTTGCAACTTCAAGTTAAACATCTTATTTACTTTTATTGGCAAGGCAAAATTTCTTAATTGCAATATATATAATTTTATTTCAGATCTATTTAAATGAACATTATTATCTTTAATACTTTTTAGTTAACAATAACTGGAACACATTACACATTCAAATGTATAGTTTCAGCACTTGTAGCTGTATTTTGATTTTACAAACATGCTGTAAAGGTGAAGTGTGCAACTAGTGGAAACAGCTGGAACTGCACGGGGTTTGTTTGAGTTGGGCTGAACACAATAGCAGCAATAGGTGTATCATCTCTCCTGCAGATATTCAGATTTCAGAAGAGCTTCACATTAGTGGCGTCTGGGTTAACAGACATCTCACTGAGCGTGCCCACCTGTGCGTGTGGCACTGTCATCTGTCTGGCAGCTGGTGGCTCTTTTCCTCCGGCGGCTTTGCCTAATGGTTCCTCCTCTCCCTTCTGTGGGCCGTTAGACGGTCGGCCACTTAACCCTGCCAGCATGTAGGGCTCAAACAGCATCTTACCAGCTCGCATTTGCGCTCTAACAATAAATGATTCATGAGATAACCGGGCCAAAATAAACAAAGGCATTTCAGCCCTTTTCACCTCGAGACTCTCCCTTCTTTAGGCTAATCTGCAGGGTAAGGGCTCTTCAGGGCGGTGGTAATGATACGACGGATCTGCTGCTCTGAACTCTTTCTCACAGCTACCAATCACCGGAGACAGCGTACAATTACTTCACAGACGGGACATTTAAAGAATTACAATCCCGGCCTCACGCAGCCACAAGAAAAGAATACAAAAGCAAATGGCGGTTGAGCTTTTCTTGGACTTTCCATGACTTCAGACATTAAAGGAATGTTCCATATTCAAAACAGCATTTGTTTTTACAATGTTGATCATCACCGCAGATAATAAATCCTGTCTTTCTGCTCTTCCAAGGTTACAAAAAGCCCAACTGTGCTTCTGTTGAATCCTTTCTGAAAATTCTATTTGGCAGTGAGAAATAAATTTGACTAAAATATTGAGGGTGATAAAATATATTTTGTGTTCAACTGATTCGTTCGTCTCTCGAGGCTTCGGGTTTTTTGAGTCATTCGTTCATCATGTGACAGCCCCATAAGCTTAACCTATGCAGCCTGAGCCGTGCGCGACTGAACAAATCACTGGCACGATTCGTGTTTCTGGAGTCACATTAAAGATTCGTTCAAAATGAACGAATTGTTCAAGAATGACCCATCACTAGTCTTGAGAAGTTCTGACCCTCACTGATTGTCTATGCACTTAATACACAGAAAATGCCCATTTTAATTAAAATGAAAGTTTAATGCCTCAAATAGGCTACCGAAATATTGCGGTTCACGTGGGTGCACCGAACCGAACAGTTCGATAAAGAACCGAAAACCGTTGCATCCCTAATGCATATACAAACATAAAATGTACATAAAAATACATAAATATCAATTCATATATTCACAAGCTATAATATACTGTAATATCATAGAAAAAAGCCACCACAAAGGCTGCTTATAAGTTCACACTAGAGACTCGTTACTCTAAAAGTGGAAAGAAACATTAAAAGGGATTACGACATCCGGCCTGCCGCTGTATAAAGATGCATTATATTGAGTAATAATGTATATTCGACACACACAGAAGATGACGGACACATGCATGGATTTTTCTGTGCGTTTGAAATATTAATGGGCAATATTAGCCATCTTTGTCACTTCAATCACAGCTGAGGCTCCTGAAGGTGCTAATGGAAGCAGAGTGGCGGGGGTCGGGTGAGCTTTATGGTCTGGACTGATGACTTCATATAGGGCCATGACAACAGCACCCTACCAGAGCCCTGCATGTCACCGAGGGCCTGTGGTCGACGCCCTTCGGGCCCCGCGCTGACTTTGATGTGAATGTAAAGTGACCTGCTGGTGTTCAGCGGCGGCCCGCCCTCACAGCTCTGGCTCTGCAGCACCAGAGAACGTCACACATCATCAAGAACAACACCGAGATTGTGCCGTTTTGTATACACTCATTCAGGGCCTAACATTAACACTCGTAACACTCATCAACACGACTACAAATCTGTGTTGGCATTTTAAATTATTAAATAAAAATGGTTCAATTTATTTATATATTATATTTATATAGAAAAGTTTAATATAACAATAATCATCAATTAAAAAAATATTATTTAAAATAATAAAATACAAGTTAAATATTATAGTGATATTTATCAAATTTTTATTTTTATTTTTATTATTTGTATAAATAAGTTGAAAATATATATCAACAGCATTACAGTATGATTATTATACTGTACTATAATATTATTAACCAACTAAATAAATAAATAACTTGCAGTTGGATGTGGTTGCTCAATTTTGTTTTTTAATTCAGTAATAAAGCACATACAGTTTGTAAGCTATCACTGGAAGGTGTGATAAATTAATTTTAGGCCCTGCATGCATCAGATAGAGGTCTTCACTTATAACATCACATTGTGCAAATGTGTTCACTTTTGTTTTTCTGCTGATATGAATTTAGTCAAAAAAAGAAGTTGCCACCTCCTCTAATTAATCGAAACTCAAGATACCACATTGACATTGTAAAATGTCAATAAAACAAAACAAAAAATCATACATTTAAAAAATCACAATTAATAACCAAACCCCATTTTGTCATATTTGCAGTTATTGCTATATTGTGAGATGATTTACAAAGTACAGTATTACAGTACAGTATAACTACACCAAACGGTCAGGTCAGGACATGTGAGAGTTTTCGACGGAAACCCTCTGATTGGTTGAGTTAGCGTGTCACATGACCGTGTGGGCGGGGTGTGAGGAGAGGCAGGGCACATCCCCAAGGCCCTGCGTTTCAGAGTTCACGTAATCCTGCTGGATTTAAGTGTTACGCCAAGCTCTTTCTTGCTAAAACTCTTTTTTTCTTCGCCTATCATCCCCTCCATCGCTCTCCTCAACTTCCCCCCGAACGGATTCCTATTCATTATTCACTCTCACACGCGGTCGCTGGCCTTTCCGTGCGCCTCCCCGTCACTCTCCCGCAGATCAAAATTCTGCACAGGTTCCAGAAGGTTCTGGCACACAGGCCGCTATTTGAAGGGGAATTCTGGGGTTACGGCTTTCAAATAAACACACCTTTATCCCTTAATCTGCTTTTAGATTCTGTTTCAATTCTGAAGTAGCATTATTCTCGACGTTCAAAGGCAGACGCCTGACAACATCACACTCGTGAAACATAATTGATAATCACCAGTGACAACCTACACTACCGGCATGATTATGAATTTTTAACACATCTGGAATAGTCTCTTCTGCACACCAAGACAGCATGTGATCACAAATACAGTAAAAATAGTGAAATATTATTAGAATTTAAAATAAATTGTAAATTGTAATTTATTGCAGTTTTCAAAGCAAAATCTTCAGTGTCACATGATCCATCAGAAATCATTCTAATATACTGATTTCTGATTATTAACCATGCTAAAAACACATTAGTGAAACCCATGATACACTACCATGCAAAAGTCTGGGGTATGTAAGAAAAAAAATACTTTTATTCCTTGCGGATGCATTAAATTGAGTGCCAGTAAAGACATTTATCATTTCTATTTCAAATAAATGCTGTTCTTTTGAACTTCCTATTCATCTGTGAATGCTGAAAAAGAAAATGTATCACAGTTTTCACAAAAATATTGGGCAGCACAACTGTTCTAAACACTGATAATAAAAAACAGCGAAACAGAATGATTTCTGAAGGATCATGCGTTTTACTGCATGTTCACATAATAAATGGTTCATTTAAAATCTAATAATATTTCAGTATTTTTACTGTATTTTTGATGAAATAGACGCCCTCTTGGTGAGCAGGAGAGAGATCTTTGTCTGGTAATGTTTGTGTGCACGTGTGTGAGGGTGATGCCTGCAGGGGTCCTGTCTTTCACAGACCTCTCTCACCTCATCCACGTTTAAGTGCATTAATATTGCACCAGGCCTGGTGGCGAGGTTAAATGGCCGCCCATCTGAGAGAGAAGGGAGGGGGAATATGTCAGATGGAATATTTTCCTGGCCGATTCGGTGAAAGCAGCACATTCAATCTGAGCTGTCACACGGAGGACGCCACTTGAGTCATTTACAGGAAATATAATCCGTCTCCTTCCCTCCATTAGCAACACATATGTGCTGCCTCTCCATTAGCAACACAACAAATTCTCATATTTACTTCTTCACGCCGTAGACGCTGCTGAGACACGCTGCCCTGAAACACCTTGAAGCTTTATGTAAACATTACGGCTAATCATCACGGGAAATATCAACCTTCCACAGGATTTCATCTCCATGTTAATTATGTTGAAACAACGCCGCTTTTTGACAGGAAGGAAGGAAACGATGCAAAATAATTGCAGATGAATTGGCGGCATTGTGCAGCACCTTCTCAGCATTACGGGGTAATCTTTCCCAGCGAGAATCGAAGAACGTGTTTGACATGTTTAATTTCTGTCAGGTTCGTTTGCATACAGTCTCAGGGCCAGTGAGCTTTCGTCTGCGCTGTCGGAGACAAATACCTTCGTTCATCCGCATTCCTGCACACACGCTAGTAGCAGGATATTAAAATGAATCTATATGATTATGATCATTTGATAAAATTGAGAGAGCTCACTGTAGTTATGGTTGAATTATTATACTTAGCGCTGTTTCAAATCCCGCCGCGGAGACGCACCTCTTTAAAGGGTTTCATGGCACTCCTTGTTTTTAAACATCATAGCAATGTTTGCAATTTACATGATCGGGATTTGAAATAAAAGGATTTCACATTATAGTATGGTGCGTGGGGCTGTGACGCGCGACCAGTGATCCGCTTCTAAAACCACCGGCCCTCTTACCGCAAAACACACCGTTATCCATCTGAAGCTGTATTATGACACAAGTGAGGTACAAAACTTTGTTAATAAGAGAAATTATAGGTTAGCAGACGAATGTTACATCACTTCATGCCATGCATTTAAATCAAGCTATACGTGGCTTCTAGCCTGGGCCTGCCCATACTTCCTTTGACGCTACATTCTTCGCGAGCAAAGTAAGAAACAAGCTCCCCCCGAAGGCGGGTTGTAAGGTAGCTTGGCCAGACTTAGCTCCTATGAGCTTAATAATCGCGGAAGCCAGGCTACTCGGCTTCTGTTTTGCTGGATGGTTAAGAATCTAAAAATATTAGATTTTTTTCCTGAATCCCCGCTGTCTTACTCTCCAGATTCTCAGGTTTATTTCATTTTGTTGTTCATTTTTAATCATTGTTTCCACATAATGTGGTAAACGGGGGGAATGAAAGATTAATAATTCGTTACTATCACTTAAATTGTTCCCGCACTTAAGTTAAATCGTGGGTTTCCTCTGGTACAGTT
>JAUMHP010000059.1:16645689-16661809 GCA_032361065.1 Enteromius trimaculatus
CAGCAGTTTGCTCGTGAGCCGCACGCACCCCAAAACCAAACTGATTACTCCACCATGATAGCTTTAATCGATTGAATCTCTTATCGACAATTAATCGATCATTGAATAAACGTTGACATCCCTATTTACAACATTGCATGGCCTTTCTGTTTATTAACAAATGTTGTTTCTACTGCATCACTTTGTTGTGGAATATACTTATATTCATCAAGAATGCATTCAATTGATCAAAAGACTACAAAAATCTCAAATATTGCGCAGCG
The DNA here is from genome assembly GCA_032361065.1 of Enteromius trimaculatus. Lineage (NCBI taxonomy): Eukaryota > Metazoa > Chordata > Actinopteri > Cypriniformes > Cyprinidae > Enteromius > Enteromius trimaculatus. The sequence continues at coordinate 16,645,953 of JAUMHP010000059.1, forward strand.
CTGATAATAAATCAGAAATGTTTGTTAAGCAGTAAATCAGTATATTAGAATGATTTCTGAAGGATCATGTGACACTGAAGTAATGATGCTTGAAGTGCAGCTTTGATCACAGCAATAAATTACATTTTAGTATATATTCACATAGAAAACAGCTGTTTGCAGTGTAATAATGTTCTGCTGTTTTTACTGTGTTTTCAGTTTAATAAATGCACAGCCCCTGAGCAGCCGTTCAGAACAGAAAAGCGCAGATAAATAACTGTTGATATTATCCAGTGAATGATCAAGTACAACACTGCATGACCTTTCAAAGTGTGTAATTCTCTAAAAAAAATCCCTACCTGTGCATCGTCCACAATGTGAGAGCCATTATGCTGCGTTGCATTTTAAATCAGATCCATACCCAGTAATTACATTCATGACAAAGACATTTTCTTGAATCCACAAAGACAAAAGCACCAGAGAAAGAGAGAAAGGGTGGATTTTACCGGCCCTTATGAGACCGACAACAGCGAGGTCACCGGCAGGTTATGCAAACCGAACAAAACACTGAAAAATTAAAGGCGTGAGCTCAAGAAAGCGGCACTCAGAGCACAAGTGGCACGACCGCTGAGAAGATCTGTGAAGAGAGGCCCGTCGGGAATCCAATGCAGCACCTCACATCTTCCTCAAGCAGCTCGCAAGACATTAAACGTCCTACTAGACAAAATGACTGAACGCAGAGAGTAGGGGTTAACGGTGGAGCGGGTGGCCGTAATCCATTTACAGTGAGTTAGCAAGCGCTGGAGTGAGAGGTGAGCGGATGACATTCATTCGGGGTCACGCCGATGGACTTTCAGGTCCATTTGTCTGCGGTGTTAGACAGATAATTAACAGCACTGTCAGTGCGCACCACTGCTCCAGCAGAAGACCTGCAGGTGTATTAAAAGTAGCTGATTGGCTGTGTTTACAAGTGCTTTACGTGCTAGATAATGCTCTGATAGTGCGTTTGATGGATATGAACGAGCAAATGGGAATTAAAGGGAAACGCTTGCCTTGTAAGTCTGAATTAAATTGGCCACAATATACAGGAAGTGGAATTGGAATGCTTCCACCTTCATTCAATAAGATGAAATAAATACAAATCTATATAGGAACTCAAAGGCTTTTATAGCTTTTTTTTTTTTTTTTTTTTTTTTTTTTTAAAGCTTTATCAAGTCAAAACGTTTACAGTGTATCATGGAACGTTTTCAAGTTAAAAGTAATTAATTGTACTTTGCTACATTCAAACTGCATTTTTTCATCCTATTTACAAGAATTGAAGTGAAATTTAATGGTGCTTAACACTGAAGTGGCACAGGAATATTAATATTATCACAATAAAACAAAAGTCACATCTAGTCAACTAATATGGGCTTTTTTAATTGCCGATGTCTGCCCATTATTATAATTCTGGACTACAAATAAGTGCATGCAAACCTTATTTTTCATTCAAGCAATTATAGTTATAGACCAATGGAAAAAAAACAGCACTTCTTATACTAGAAAAAAATAACTCTGCAGTGAAAAAACAGGCCATGATGGTGAGCAAAAACAATCCAAATCAATTAATTTTCTGGCATTTGATTAAATAGAGTGTGGAAATAAATATCAGATGCTGGAAAGCTCGTCTGATCCACTCTGAAATGCCACACACGGAAACATACAGGTACATGGATTAAAGGTTGCTGCGGGGTGAAGTCGTTCTGTCTAGTCGTGCTCTCTATTACATTTCCCTCTGATTCAAAAGGCAATTCACGCCTCTCACACCGCTGCATTTACATTCAGACTCGACAAGTGCCGCACATACAAAATGCATGGTCATAGTAGCAATAAGCAATGGAGGGGAGGAAAACATAATAAAAAATAATATCACAGGCGATAATGCAATTACTGAGAATAATGGAGACCAGAGGCTGTGAGAACACCCATACTTCTGTGTTTCTCCACCAACCAACAGGTTTTAATGCATTTGAGAGCCACAGATTGAAATCCAACAATTCCCCAACAATCGTACCAGGAAGATGCCTTCTGATTATTGTGATGTGAGAAATGCCTGTTTATGTGTTGTGAAATGAGTCTCTTTCATACCTGCTTCCAGTAGCTGTTGGTCGCACTGTAATCAGCTTTGCTCGTGTTGATTCATTTCATCTCTGACATTTCACACGAAAAGAATGGACCGCAATATAAAACAAATGCTAAAGTCTGCTTCTCAGATGTTTCTCAAAAAACAAGAGACCTCAGAGGAGCCACCAAGCGTTTCAAAAGAGATCAACAGCGTTGAATTGCAAAGATTCTGAAATCAAACTTTCTTCATAACAAGATCAAACCACCAGAGCTGTTCTACATTTCATTTCACAGCTCAATACTCTTACTAGGTGACAACTACTGACTCATGTGTGTCTATTTTTATTTCTATTTCTATAACTTGAGGAGAAACATCCAAGAAAAGCTGATACTTCTAAAGAAATGTAATGAAGAACACCATTAAGCTAAGAAAGAACCATCTCTGAGGAATTAAATGTTCCTCTGTTGTCTCTGATTACATGAAGGAAGTATTTCAGGAACTAATAATGACATGGAAGAACTGATGAAGAGAGACAGCACTGTCTCTTCAATTTCCACCTCAGTGTTAATAAGCCAAAATCTGCATAAAGAGGCTAGATCATACTTGCGTTTATTGGTAATGAATAACTACATGGGTAATTCACTTCCATATAAATCTGTGTTCACCTGGGAATCTCAAATTTACCCTCCAGCTGTCTCCAACCTTACAAAAGAGCATACGCCTGCAGCTCCGCTTTTTTGGACTTGGCACTCAGAACAGGAGATAAACTTGGAAAATAAACACACACACACAACGGTAGAGCGGGCGCTGCTGACAGGAAATGCCTCCAAACACCAGGCCTTAAGGAAAAAAACCCCAAAGACCAATAAAAAAGCATGAAGGAACGTAAAGAAAGGGCAGCCTGCCCTCTATTGTTCTGTGAGAAGAGTCTTTGAAGGACTCTTTCATGTGGCCCCGGGGCCTCCGCTCGATCCCGCTCCTTCCTCTAGCAGCTGGGGTGCAGGCGGGCCCCAGGGCAACAGAATCCACTGCACCGCTGCTCGGCAGCAGGGAGGCCCGAGCTGATTTTCTCATGCCAACTGTTGGCTGTGGGTTAATACCGTGAGTGAAGAGTCTGCCCCCGCTGAGCAAATGAAAGCCTGTGTGCGCTGTAGGCTGGATGTTTCTCTGCCACACCGCAGGGGGCGTTCCGCCATTCAGACCAAGCCTGGGGCAAGTCATCCGTCTTCGGGGTAACGGGGCACTCGCTCGCCCCTTCCCTTCCCGAGTGGCCGGTTTTCCGTCTGGAATGCACCTCCCTGCAGTGCGGCTTGAAAGCATTCTTATCACTCCCCCGTCATCAGGGTTTATTTAATAGCTATCACAATAAAGTCAACAACAGGCCTGAGTAAGGGGCCTCTCCAGACCCGCCCCGGTGTGATGAATTGAGCCCATCAGGCAGGCCAGCTGCCCCGGAGGTTAGCAGGCTGCCCCTACCGACTCTCAGGCCAGGACTGGAAGAAGAAAACAGGACGAGTGAGGCACATTTGTGACGGCATGCCAAAGCGCACACTGGGCCGATAGAGTTGGGCCAATATTTTCACAGTGGCGTCCCAGAGAAGGAGCCAGCGACATGCAGCGCAATATGGACACACTTGTGCCCGTGTCCGTCCCCATTCATGATTCGAGAGACTGGCTTAACGACAACTGCTGAAATACGGCACTGGTAATGGAGCCTTAGCCATTATCTATTTGGTAGCCGAGCAGAGCTGAAGCTCATTCCTCATCCTTATCTGCGCTCCTTAAAAAGATGTAGGTGCCATAATCACCGTGCTCTCCCGCTGCTGAAGTCCGCTGGCCGGCGCATATAATGAGCAATAACCGGTGAAAAATGGTTTCTGAAAAAGACCCTTTGATTTGCCTATAACCTGCGAGCGCAATTCATTAAAAAGGAAATCAAGAGCGGGCCTCACAAATAAGCCTGTGCCCGAAAGCTGACCTTGATGCGGTTAACTTTCCCCCGCCGTGACCGGGAACAGGACATATGTGATCCTCACCTCTGCCAGCTCACCTACAGGCCAACAATACACCTGCCCCCGCATTCACACCTGCAATGATTATACCACGGCTGGAGGAGTGTGATATCGAGAGCGTGGAGAGGAAGAAAGGCAGAAAAAGATAGCGAGAGGGAAAAAAACGGATGATTTAAGGTCTCTCAAGTAAGCACTTTCCCCTCGTACCCTCTTTTCTTACCTCCATCCTCTTTTTCTCTGCCGTCTTATTCTCTGTCTCCCTTTTAAAGATGATGAATGGCACGGCGGTGAGAGGCTATTAATCAGGGCGCTGTTGTTGAAGAGGTTCTGATAGGGCTTAACATCGCCCCGGAGTTGAGGAGGAAAATATGGTACGGTCTGGACACATGGCACACATGGGCCTTTTACAATAAGGGTGGCACAGAAAACACTCCAAATCCTGTCTACATAAGCACACTAGGCATTTATCTGCACAGCAATAGATATAGCCACAGCAAACAGGTCAGACTATGCTCCCTCGTGGACTAGAACCAGGCAGAATGTGCTGACACTGAGGGGGGAAATCAGTTGTGTTAAATTGGTATACAAAAGCATTACCCGATTACATTTAATGAAGCATGATTTCCATGGAAGCAGATGATATTTCTTTTCTCTAGCCACTAGAAAGTGACCAGGAATGAATAACTTTGTCTTATTAGCATGGGGCTTCCATTTCCATATAATTAGCATATGCTGGCTACATTTGTCTGGGGAGGGAAAACTTCTGCAAACTTTCTCTGACTAACTGAAAAGGGATGCAACACAGCAAACATTTGCTAGAGATGAAAAAAGTACTGCAGAAAAAAAAACAGATCCTGGAGCAGAAGAGAGAAGCCAGCTGGGATCACAGACGTTGAATATTTCCTTTACTGGTCAGTTAATTTAGAGCTGATCAAAGCTGCCCTGCCCCGGAGACACTGGCGGGTAAACAGGTCGGGTTATCAAAGCAGACCTCCTCATTCACAGGGACTTGAATATAAGACCACCACCGCAGGGGCAGAGACCGCGGCGGCCGCTGGAGAGGGTTCAAACCTGGCGAAGCTCCTGTGATCAGAGACGAGCTGGTGAAGAGCTGCCACGCTAGACAGAAAGCAGAACCACACACCACTGGAAAAGTATCTGCCAAAGACATGAGCGAATTTTTGTGGTAAGCGTTCAAGAATCAGGAAATTCCCAGCATCCTCTCGTTGCCATATGGGGTTTGGGTGGCCTTGAACGCTCCGTGTGAATAGCTGCATTGTTGCTCTGAGCTTTCAATGGGCTGTAGATCACGGAACGGAAGAACAATGGACTGAATCAAGCAAAGACCTCTGTACGGTCAAGTGAGGCCCATCTGAGAAAAAGCACAGCAGGTAGATGTATGATTTAGCACGGAGGAATAACTCATCAGACAATAGCAGGGCCCTATGATTTCAACACAGACACATCCGTGGAATTCAGTTACTGAATCTACTGCAAAAATGTATGGGTTACTATATCAAAAGTTAGTCTGTACGCTTCAATTAAATGCAGATACGGACTAATTATCTATAAATAACTAAATTTTATCCTCTTTCTGTGAAAATAAAAATGAAGTTTTCTTTCATTTTTATGCATTAATAAATAAATAAATGTTTTATGACTTTGTTTGATAACTAGAAAAAATTTAAATACACAGAATTTAAAAAATGTTTTACAAGGCTATTAAAAAAAGATGTGTTAATAAATTAAGTTGCTTTTATGCATTCAAATTACATGTTAAAACACAAAAAAATGGTAAAAAAATAAATCATAAAGAGAAAAAAAACATTTGATAAGGTTATTGTAAGAATAACATTTTAACAAATTAAGCTGATTTTATGCATTTAAATGATTAGACATGATAAAACACAGAATTGCGACTACTCACAATTCATCGTTTACCAGCACTATTTTTTAATAATAATAAAATACATTTAATCATTAAAAAGGAGTCAAAAATGTTAATGAAAAAAAAAAAAAAAGAATCCAGAACAATTATAATATAATAAATAATAAAACACATTTCACATAGGGCCCTACAATAGGTGTATCCCAGACTCTCAGCTGTGATTGACTGATAGGGAGGAGTGGTGGGAGTCTGAAGCGAGGTGACAGCAGATTCCACGGATTTCATTTCCTCTCGCTCTGTTCAATCATTTAGCGGCGCGCGTTCCAAAAGGTGAGCGAGCGTCTCGGGTTCCGCATGCAGATGAGGCAGAGGGGTTCAGCCAGAGGGGAGCGAGCTGGATTGGGGACTGAACGGAGGTTAACCGCTCACTGTTTCAAATCAGTCACTCTCCATTCACCGGGTCCCCGCTCGGGTTTCTAGCATCGCAGAAAAGAGGGGGAAAATGTCTAAAATTACAAACTCCCCTCTGTTCATCACAGTTTGATGTACTATTAAAAGTGCAGCTATTTCGAGAGGGAAGTTCCCAGAACTTCTCAAAGAGGAAGGTGAAAAGCTCTCCAAAGGTGTAATCAGAGGCGGAAATGAGAGGGTTTAAGTCATACTCAAGTTGTATGTTTCCTTTTTCGACTTTTAGCAGCTTAACAACCTCAAAGCAGCCTCTTCCTTTGTCGCGTTCCTCAAAGCCGTTTAACCGCCCAAGTGTGGCGTAGCAATATATCAGCAATAGGAAAACCACAAAAGCAAAGTGTTGTGCACATATCAGCTTCGATTAACTTCAGCAATATAAGTTTGACTCCCAGCGATTATGCTTTGGGTCAAAGGCATAAGAGTCACCGCCCGCCCTTGACCCATCTAGCATGCACGCATCCCTGCAGCCAGTCTCTTCACTGAGAGCTCCTGATTGGACGTTTTATCCCCAGAGCAATCACACCCCTGCCAGCATTATCAAACATCTTTCTCCACAGGAAAACTGTGGCCATGCTAAGGCTCCTTTACCTTAGGATTCACTCATAACCAGCAAACGCAAAGACGGCAGAATTAGAAAGCTGTCGACTACGATCCATTAATGCTTGGTTAGTCGTTTTGGGTTTAATAGTAAAGACAGGGAGAGGCATATCAGGCTAATCAGTGCAAACTAATCAAATTAAAACCTAACAGTGTGCAATCTATAAACACAGTGTATTCGGTCCACAAGATTCTTTGAGGTTCATTCTCGAAAAGACAGACAGATTGACTCTGTGTGAATTGGCCATCAAAGCCGCCCCATTGCGACTGAAAATTAAATTCCCAATTAAGCCTTTAATACGTGTCAAAACACATTATCTTGGCCTTAGCTCTCACAACATCTTGGACTTTAAAAAAAAAAATCAGTGCAAAGTCCAACACTTACAATAAACTAAGTGTCCGCTCTCATGGGTCCAGACGTCTAACCGTGGTCCAAACAAACAATGTCATCCCCGAAGATGATGGCCTAATATCAGCACAGCACATTAAATCACACAGGCATTGGAGTTTAATGGTGTCAGACAGAGTAAACGTTACAGCGCTCTCGCCTGCGCAACGAGAGCAAATAGGTAAATGGTTGGTGCTAATTACAGCTGACAGATCACTGGAGTGTGTTTCAGAGAAGACCAAAGGGTCAGGATGAGGTACAGAAGCACAAATTGATGAAAACACACACACACAGCATTCACAGAAACACATCGATAATGCTTATTCTGTGGTCTGGGGACATGCATGGCAGAGTTTAAATAACTTTAATGAACCTTATCTGGTCAGAATTGGAAATAGAAGCCCACACAGGGCAGCATTTATCAAGCAGACTTAGCCCCAGACAGATATTTAAGACTGACTCTCAAGCTGTGTACTTCTAGGGAACTTCTAGGGAAGCAAGAAAAAATACTGGATTGCAACTGTACTGTGAATGCTGGACTTTGTACAGAATTGTGCACAAATGACTGACTTGGCAGAGCAACACAAAATAATCAGATGGGGAACTGGACTCACAATTGATTTTAGCATATCCACTTTTAATTAGACTGTTCGGAAATTTTTCCGCTTTCTTTTTTTTTCCCACCGAGCTCTGCGTTTTGCACTTGCTGACTAAGAGTTTGGCCAAAAAAGGAGATAAACCAAAAAGGCATTGCAATTAATGTGCCTAGCTATTTAAAAATAGCCAGCACAATACCTTAAAATGCTGTCTAAGTAGGTAGCTTGCTTTGTTTCAGAGCAAGCATGTCATAGGACGGCAGGGGTTCTGTCTCGGTCCTGTTGTTTTTTTATGAGAGCACTCTGGAGCGTCACACCATTTGTCTCCCAGTTGCTTCCAGGAAGCAGTTTATAAATACACTGCGAGTCTTCCCACAATTATTTTATGACATAGTGAGTTTCACGAGACAACTGACAGACTCTAGACGCACAAACTCGTTTCTCCTTTGTCTCTCTTGGTTTGTTTCCCTCACTCTGAGTTTTTCAGAAAGAATCGAGAGGCTTAACACCAGCACACTGGGAAAGAGTCGCTGCTTTGTGCTGCCGTGTCAAGTGTCTTTCTCTGATGTAATTCTTAAAGGGCAAAAGATAAGGAAAGTTCACTGGAACTGTCTCTCTCTTTCCCTTTCCCACTCGCTATCCTCTCTGCGTCCCTCTGGGCCTATTCGAACAAGCAGCGGTGGAAAGCGGCCTAAAAAAACACGCAGTGGAAAAGGTTTTCAGCAAGTTAATTACAACAGGGTGAGGGCTGTGAAAGGCCGCATTGTTTGTGTCAGGGCCAGTCAGCATCAAAGGACTGATTCAGAGGCGTTCGGTGCACCTCAAACCCCGCTGGGTTGGACGTCGTACCACGTTAAACGCCGGCCTTAAAGACGCCCTCGTGGCTGTTTGCTGTTTTTCTTCAAAGTGATGAAACAATATTTGGAGTAGCAGAATAAACACGATGAGAGGTAATGGGCCAGAGGGGAGGAAGGGCGTCATGCTGCTCGGTTCGGTCAACGGTGCTCTTGTTTGCTGACCTTCAGGGAGGTTATCTTTAGGTGGACGTTTAGCTTGCTTGCTTCTACCAAACACAAAAGGAGTCAGATGATCAGGAAATGACATCAAGAGCATCCTAAGCTGGAGCTGGCAAACAGTCTGTCGTCTGTGGTTGCATATAGCATGCGAGCCTCCCCGGAGTGGACTGTGGGCAGCGCCATATGTAATGGAAACCAGACTAATGATACAAACAACAAAAACAAAGAGCAGGAAAAAAGCTGAATGTCATTAAAAGATGCATGCTTGTCTATGTTGGGAAAGGGCCTGTTTATGCTCTCGTTTCATTCTAGGGGCAGCAGTTACGTCCGTGGAGCACCAGAAACTATGTGAAAACACAGTTGTTCTTGTTTTTCCTCTCGACGTGGCACATTTGCAGGCACGCCATGCCTCATACTGTGAAAAGCAATTTGTGCATGGAGGGGGTCGTACCTGAGGCCCAATTATGTTATCATAGACAATAGCGGCGGCTGCGGAGAACTTGGAGTTCTTGGGCAAATTGCTCTATGGTGATTCCCTTTCAATTTTCTTGCCTATGATGACCCATTTCCTGTTAAAACAGGAAGTTAAGGCAGGACATAAGCAATAGCTAGTGCTTTTCAGGCAGAATTAGTGGAGGAGATGTTCTCTTTCTAGAGATAAAAATCTTTATACGCCATTTATTTCTTAATATTAAACCTAAAATGCGCTTTAACCTCGATACTGATGAGGATTGTATGATCTTTAAATAATAACGCAAGATATTTAAAGTGTACCTGAAGTCTACTTGCAAAAGCTCAACTTTAGCACAATCAGATATATTTCAGTATATCTTTAGTTGGACTTCTTGCACAATTAAAGTGCATTAAGCACAAAATTAATTGTTCCAATTTAGCAGACATTACTAAACTGCAGGGTATTTTTATTAAGTACGTAATATGTAAATGTATTTGTAGCTTACTTAGAATTAAATGAACGTATACATTAAATGTATTTTTGTACTTTTTTCACTAGGTTACAAGTAACTTTGCAAGTAGATGACAATTTGCAAAGGAACGTAAAATTTCCAAACACCATGAAGTACTTTTGGAAACATTGCAAGGTTTTGGGGAAACTTTTGGAAAGTTTCAGGAACTTTTTTTTTTACACCGCTCTGCCACCCTAATTTTATTAACCCTAACCTAACAGTCTACTAATACTCTACTAGTTACATAGTTACATGAAATCAGAAAGTATCAAGGAGCATCAAGATAAGGTGTAACCTGTAAGCATTTATGAGTACGCTAGCATATAGATGTCAGCCTCAAAGCTACATGCACAGGTTAAATTGTGTTTTTAAAGATGGTCTGTTAAATAAACTCTTGCTATACTACAAAACAACATCCCTCCCCCCCCCCACATGCCACGGTCGAAAAACATAAGAGCAGCGGGTCACGACTGAACAGATGTCTGGAATAAGATATGACAGCGGGCTACAAGAACAAAAAGCATTGCATGTTCTGCATCAAACGCACTGCCCGGTGTGTTCTTTAGATGCCACAATCAAAGGACAAATGATTAAACTCGCTGTCGCCCCACTGTGAGCAGGCCCGGGGTGTATTTGGGGATGTAATTACAGGACTGGAGACTGGGTTAGATCAAGCCGGAGGAGTTTTCCTCTCTGGCACTCACCTGCATCACATTAGAAGAGATGAGAGAATGCAGGACAGGGAAATGAAACTGTTTACCCAAGAGTCACTCATCAGTAAATCAATGCTAGAGAGGGCGGCCCATGGGTTCATACAGGATATCCTGACTGTATAGATACAGGAGCCTGCTGTGTGTGACCTGAGGTGGCTGTTTTTTAATAGGAAAATATACATGCATGCTTTTACCTTGTGATAATAGACCACAGCCGTCACTGCCTACTGTTTGGATTTTAGAAGTATATTCATTTTCTCCATATGCATTTTTTTTTTTTTTGAAGGGGAAGGACAGTTTTATAAAGCATGTTTCCAATATGTATTCATAACACACGACAGACAGCATTTTGCTTAAGTTTTAAACAACTAGAATATGATTATTATTCATGGGCATTTGTAAGTACTTATAAATAATGCATTCTTGAATCAAACCAATAACCTACAAATATAAATTACAACTTCTGATTCAATAAAAACAATAGTTTGCAAGTAAATAAACAGTGAATAAATTAACTACGAAAGTGTATTTCCTAAAGTGGATTTAAAAAGTTGAAAAAATAAATAATTTATTCTATTTATTTTTTTATATTTAATTAAATATTGAAAAATAAAACATAATTAATAAATAATAAAACAAAAAAGTAAATAAATAACGAAAAATTATAAAATAAGCAAGTTTAAACAGATTTTTTTTATAAATATAGTGAATTATCATAAGTAATCACTTTTCAAAAGTACTTTCAGAATCAACAAACACAACAGCTGTCTTTTAGACCATCTAATGCTAGCAAATAGTAGGCAAACAGCAAGTTAAACTTTTACGACAAGAAAGACTGCAACCACAGCCCTGCATGGATCTTGTTCGCACTCCAACAGCAACTTCTCAGAGATCATTCTAAAGTTGAAATCACTCGGACGTAGGTCTTTCAAGCCAAAGTGCTAATTTAAAGGAAAAAATCTGGAGCGCTTTAACAAATTAAGCACTCTCATCTTGCATAAATTAGGCAAAATATCTAATGAATGAACACACGGGCGAGGGCAGCTGACATGTGAAACGTTTTCAAATCAACATCAAGTTTGAATTTAAATGCACGTACAGTATGAGATAAAGCTCTTCCAACCCGCTCATGACGAGCCAGCTTTAACGCTGCCGTTAATGTGCTTAATTAGCCATCGGGAAACGGAGGCGGCTCAGGAAGGGGCTTTGAATAGGATTACAGGAGACTAACAGAAGTGCAGGCGAAAACAAACACGGCTTTGAAGGCAATGTTCGCCGAAAGGGGTCCTGGACTCGGCCGGCGCACCTGACAGAGAGGGACACGGACACCGACAGAATAAACAGCAGGATTAATGTCGTCCCGAGCGGATCTCTCCCACGGATGCTCCCCTTTTCTCCCGCTGAGGGATTATCTGTCAGAGCCCGGCTGAATCACCGCTCTAGACACCCTCGGCTGTCTCTGGTCGTTGGCACGGCTCTCAGTCACAGCGCTCACTGCTTCTCCAGGCCAGATCGGTTTATCATTAACCCGCCCCACCGGTGAGTAATGCGAAGTAGACAAGGACGATGACAAAACGACCTTCTGTCTGTGCGCAAGATGCTCGACCACCCCTACGCTGCATATCTGATGACCCCCCATCCCTGACAAATCCGCCCCCGGGGAGCATCCCAGACATGGATACCCCTGTCCGTCGTAATTGATCATGGGACGTCAGCTGGCAGGTAGAGCTGTGAAGAAAGAGGCTGGGGAGATAATGATTTAAGTGACTTTGTAGAGGTCAGAGGTTCGAGACGGAGGTCACGGGGGACTCTTGTTTGCTTTACTTCGTCAGTGCTTTTGTTCTCTGTGAGTATCGACGAAGAAATTCTGCTGCGGCAGAACTGAGCTTCAGCCCATCATTATAAATCAGCCTGTTAAGAGTTATAAAATTTTAAAGAGCTGCTCTCTGGATTCACTCAGGGGTCTCCATTAAAGAGACTGGAACGGATGACGGCCAACACGGCAACAAAGCGAGCCACATGTCTCTTTCTGAATTACCTAGCAACTCAAAGTACACTCCATTTACTTTCTTAATAAAGCTTCCTGCTATTGTGATTGACTCATCAACGTGTGTTGTTCTAAAGAGAAACTGGTCTTCGTAATCTTTTATTGAAATATAACAACTCAATCCACCTCTGAGTCCAGGTCCTATTGGTCTAAATTGGTCATTCTACGTCTTATAGAGAGGTTTTACACCATACAGTCAATTCCTAATGGATAAAATCAACATTTGAATATCATGAGCACACCAAATCACAATACAGGAATTAAATGGGTGTGAATACCATTTTAAGGTGGTTAAACATAGCCTTCACTTGAAGTGTTACAACATTACTTTTATTTTATGATATATCATCTAAAAACTTAATTTAAAAAAATCAAGAGATGAAAATATTGCACTCAATCTCTTTTCAATAGTATAAAATAGATAGATTAAAATGCACTAAGAACAAAACCCAGGGACTGTTACTGCAGTGTTTGGAGGCGTCCTTAAACTAGCAACCATCTTGGCAAGCTCTGAAAAACTGTAAGGCGAACGCGTAACCGGATCTTTGCCATAGCGTTATTTCTCCCAGAGAATCTCTCATCCATCGGTCGAATGCATAGTGAGCATCATGTAAAACGAGACGCAACGATCCAGTGACTGTATCCCTCCACCCCACCCGCTCGACTCTGTACATACACATTAACCCCATTAAACGCATTCCTCCGTCTACATGCCCAAAACCACTTAAAAACACAGAAAACATGAAAAATCTCAGCGTGTGACAAATGCATGGCAGGCTGTAATTTTTTTGCATGATAAAATACTTGCTCAGAGTAAATGCTTGATACTTGTTATGACACATAGCTTTGGATAAAGGTGTCTGCTACATACATGCTTTAAATAAAGCACTGCAGCCATTGTCTTAGCACTTTAAAACATATTATTTGAAGCTGAAATAAAGGTTACTTGAGTATGTTTTATGTTTGCATTGATAATTTATTATTATTTTAACAACTATTTAATTTAACTTTAAAATGTTACATTTTTACTAAAAAAAAAAAAAAAACCACAACAAAATTACTAAAACAGCTACAGTTTGTAAATGATACTTGAAGACTGAATCACCTTATTTTTAAAGAGGTATAAAAATGACAAAATTTAAAAGCAATATATTAAAAAGTTTCAAAGAATCAATTCCTGATGGATAAAATTGAACAATATTGTTTATTATTAATCATCTTATTTCACACATCTCAGGAATAAAAGGGGTTGTCAATGGCATTTCATGAAATCTAAATTCAGTTTTTCTACAAAAATGTCACATTCATTTCAGTGTGTTACTTGCTTTTTTTAATTTCACCCAGCAATTTCTGTCTCAAAGTCAGTCTTAGAAAGGGTGTTGGACAAAAACTTCAATTATTATCTTTGCAAAGCAATTTTGCTGACACTCGAAATGACACACTTCACCTTTAAGCATACAAACCGCTTTACAGAAAGAGGAAAGAGAGATCTAATGACGTCAAACAGCTATTTTCAAAGTTGAAGGGGGAAAAAAAGCCCAGAAAGAAAGAGTCTTTCTCTAAGTAGCAGTGAGAAATGAGAGCAGGAGATTATAAGCCTGGTGTGGTTCTCCGGCATATTCTTGGCTGGAGAATGAAGACAGATAGCAGGCATGAAGGGCTGGAGAAGCTGGAGGGGAGGGAGGAAAGAGAACGACTGAGAAAAACAGGCCACACTGTTGGGCGTGGAGCACAATAGGGATGAAATATGGTGGCGAGCAGAAAGATGCTGATTAGTGGAAGGCTTCCCGGAAAGATCTACCAACCCGAGAAGTGAATTCCCCCTCGCAAAGGCGCTTTCCGCGGCCGCCTGTGGCTTCGGGGGAGATTTTCGGCCCGCGCTCCATCCTTCCATCCGGATCGGCCCTTAATCTGGGTATCGGGAGCCTTCAGGGCCGCGGAGGCTGCGATTAACGACGGCAGGGAGATTGTATGTTCCTAATAGTTACAGCCTCCAAGTGGTGTAACGCAATTACAGAGGCTGCAGAAGAACAGCTAATGTGCACGCAACGAGCAGCCTGATATGGATCAGCTATTGAGCTGGCTGTTTTTAATTCACTTTCCAGCACAAAAACCGGGCATTAGTTAGATTAGATGGGCCTCGGACGGGAGGGGCGACTGAGGCCCGGCGGAGGGCAAGTGAATTTGTTTAGTGCCGCCTGTCAATTACCATCTCAAACCTTCTGCTGAACGGTTATTTATCTTCAGAGGTGAGGGGAAGGGAGAAAAGACTCGACAGGACAAAACAAGGCCCGAACGCAATTAATAAAGAGACTGTCCATTGACGAGGGCTACACTCGACCGTAGGCAAAGCCATTTGGGTTATGACCATCAAAATGATGTATGAGGCTACATCCGAAGCTGCCACTTTAATATATTCTGACCGGAGCGGAAAAGTCTGGCCAAGTGCAACCGTCCAGGACAATAAGCAGACTATAAGTGCTTGAAAGGTAGCAAAAGCGTAGCTCAATTATGCATAAATACTAGTTCTGCTTATGGAGAATAATAGTACTGTGCAATGTAGATGGATGCAAGGAAGGAAAAGGCCATTACATTAAAATAAAATAAAAATTATACAGTTATAAGAATATTATACAGCATTACCGCAGTTCTTAAGAAAATAATGCAATAGTTTTAAAAGCAATAAAACCACATTATATAGAAATATGTATGCAATAAGATATTTATTTGTAAAAAAAAATAAAATAAAATTTTTGTGTGTATAAGATCTGTCTCTCATATGTGTATATAAAGAGATAGATATTATATATATTTTTTTTTACATATTTCTATATAATGTTGTTTTACTGCTTTTAATACATTGAGTAATATATAAAAAACATTCAAAATAAAAGTTTTTCTTTTCCTTATATACAGTATGTGCTTGTACTGTGTTTATTTATTATGTATATACACACACAAATATTTATATATATATATACACAGTATATATTTTTAAATACACTTTTCTTTACTCTGGCTTACACATAACACACTGATACACATTTATTAATCAAATCCGTTAAAGGATTGTTAGGCTGCATT
>JAUMHP010000059.1:16662288-16687477 GCA_032361065.1 Enteromius trimaculatus
TTGCCGCTGTCTCCTCTGGCTTGCTTAGTTGGGGACACCTGATTTCCAGTGATTACCGTCGTCTTGACTACAGAGACTATCTCTGCATTTGATAAATAAAGTTAAACTTGACTTGACTTATTTACATGTAAATGTATTTATATACACTTCTTTTCTTATATATTATTTATTTATTTATTTATATAACATTTATATATAATATTTTTTTAATATATACATGCATGTGTTTGTATTTATATATACATAATATACAAAAATGTATTACGTAATTTATGCGGTTACAATGTAGCAGGGAAAATTAGCGACCGCAGCCCACAGAAACGCACAGAAGAGTTGGGCGAGTTTTAGATTCTGCGACCAGCTGAGAGAATAAAAAAAAAAAACTAACAAATGATCAAAAAGCGCCACGCCGTACAAAGAAACAATGCTGCTGAAATCTGCATATGGCCTACATTTCTTTGTTTTGAGCACAAGTTAAAAAAGAAAAAACCTTCATGACTTCGTTCTCTCAAAGAAACAATTATTTTATGAGCGTGGAAAACCATTCAGATCCAAAGCAAATGGAAACGCTTGACGTTCACCTTCAGGGAGGCTGGGAAAGGCCATGCGAGACCCTAGTTAACAAATCATTATCTGCTTCATCTCTTCCATATCTGCTGAGAAACTCGAACCGGTGCTTTCCTCCCCCCCTTCACAAAACGACTCTTACAGCACATTCAGCTGGTTAAATAGAAAAGAAAATGGGGCTACTGTTCACCTACAACCCACAAGCACACATAATCGCAACAATATGGGGGAAAAATCCAGGCACGCCAGCTCAATGATATAAAGTTACTGTGGCTGCGGGGAAAATGCTTTTTATCATTTGCAGATTACACAACACAAGGGACTTTTCTGTAACCCCGAGACCACCGGGACGCAGACAATGAGCGACTGTGACTGATCTGAAGTACACAAATCACAAACTATCCGTCACAGACTCGTAGTACGTCAATGCGCATTTGGCTACTGTGCTCTGGAACCTGAAGAAAGACCAGAGGAAGGTAAAGAGACAGAGATGCGAGGGCAGAGCAGACAGAGCCTCAGGAGCACTTGAGACGAAATGACAGCGCTCAATCTCTGAAAAAGCCTGGTCTTTTATGCATCAGTCAAGACTCTGGTTTTTGGTCTAACGGTGACCCTCTCTGAACAGTTGACTCCTTTCTGATAAAAACGGCTCTTGAATGTCACTCATTTCTATTTCGCCAGCTGTTTACACTCTTGAGAGTCTGAGCAGAGGTTGTAGAAACTCTATCCTGTCTTCTGTCAGGCCCGGTTGAAAACAAATGAGAGAAAACGCAAGCTAGAAAGTAAATATTCATGCCCATACTTCAAGTGCCTACATCGCTAAAATTCAACCAGTGTGGAAACAACTGCCAGAATGAGAAATCGGCTGAAACCAGACGCAGCCTGTCCCTGCTATTTCTTGCGTTCCTACTAAACACTGCACAAAAGAGATCAGATTTCCACACAAAATCATTTGCACATGACAAGGAGGGGATGAAAAAGGAAACATGTATATGGGCAGGGGGGAAAAGCAAGCTTTTGTGCTATTGTTTTACAGACTTGGGGTTTTGATTTCCATACACAAATAGGAAGAAAAAGAAACAAGCTGGAGAAGAGGAAACTATATATATATATATATACATATACATATGAAAATATATGGATATGTATATAAATATTTTAATATATACATTTCAGGGGTATTTTATGGAGATTGATGGACAAAAAACCAAACACGTTCACAAAATAATTCTTGAATCTTGAGTTCCACACACATGAATTTTATTTAGAAATATGCTAAATTAAATTTGCAAATAAAAAGCATACTCACAAAAATGTATTATATTCTACAAACACAACTTTGCCTGGCATTTATATGTGAATGTGCATTTGTAGATCACTGCTTGTATTTGAAACATTTCTAGCATGAAGACTCGCACTAATCCAGAAATGGATGGACTCCACCCACCTTCTACTTAAGCCAATCAGATATCAGCCAGGTGACGCTGACTAAACGTTGCATGTTCTCACTCCAACGCATCACGTTTTATATACATTTATAATATATAAATATATTACTATATATATATATAAATAATATTTTTAATACTCCGGTTAATATATCGAAACCGGAGAGTTTGTGCTATCCTGCTCTCCCTCTTCCTCCTGTTTACTCCTCTTCCTGTCTGGCCCAAATTGTTGCTTTTGTTGGCACTGAATTCAGCACTGGAACGCAGCGGTACAATAAAACATTTCCCTCACAACAACAACGATAAAGCACAAAAATGTAACCAGTAAAGTGCAGAACTTTTGCAGTTTTATTGAAAGAACAACCGTGTGGAGATTTACTGACGTGTTTTCTTACAAACGCGAGAGGTAAAAGTGGGCGGCGGGTGAAATTTATGTGCACGGCTACTGAAGGAAAGCATTCAAGGGCCCGTAACTCAAACCTGACAATAGCAGCGGCGTTCTGCACTTCACACTCGCCAACGAGAGAACCGCTGTTCCCTTTAAACAAGATGCTGGTCCAGCGCCAGCCAAAAACTGGCAGGGTCGCCCGGCGCCCCTCGGCCCGGAATCGATACGTTCCCTGTGTCGTGGGTGAATCCCTGCGTTTGCGTGAGTGTGGTTGAGAGCAGTTAATGCAAGGAGAATCAGCCAGCGCTCATTACAGCAGAGTTTATGACCCCTGACTGACAGAGAGAAGCCGCCAACTGCATCCTGCAGACAGACAGAGCTAAAAATGTCACCAGTTAATAATGAATGCACAGGCACATACACATTAACAAAGTATGGCAGCGACACTCGGGTGGGCCGCATGAGTAATGCTATATCATACTATATCAGTACATGACTGCAGAGTAAATTACACAGGAATTTTGAGAACAGATGAGTCATTTATTAAATAATAATAATATTTCCAGTGAATAACATGTTTTATACATTTTTGCTTTATTTAAAACCTTTGGTCAAAAATCTAAATTATTTCTACATATATGAGTTAATAAAAAAAATTTATATTATATTATATGAACACTGTTAGAAAGAAACATTTTTTCAGAGAATGTATTATATTATATTCAGTGTTTTATATTAAAATAATTATTAAACAATATCAAATAAATCAAACACCACTTTATATCATATAGCACTTTTGACCCTTTTTTCTGAGAACGCAATATATTAAATATTAAACACAATGCAAAATAAGCTTTGCATTATACATATCCTTTACAACTTGTACTGTGCAGTCTGTCTGTACAACACACCGTCTCACCTCCACCCATCCCTAACTAACAGCTCCAGCACTAACTCAGAGGAACGCTTTTGTACAAGAAGCCAGAAATGACTGCTCTGAGCCAGCCTGTTGTCAATAACACAAAGTCACTTTTCTGGTCCCTGTGCAATGCTGACTCTCCACTTTATCCAGCCCCTCGCCACTTCCATTACGCTTCCTATCACTTTAGGGGAGGATATATTATTTATCTACTTCCCTGTCTATGTTTGAAGGTCTTCATCGAGGCCGGTAAACTTCTTGTTGTTGTTTGGGAATGTTCCCATCGTACGAAATGCCCACAGGAGACGGGATTTTCATTTTGCTCTCATTCCAGTAGTTTTATTTTAATGGGTTTTTTTAAATGCCCAGATTTAATCAGAGGATTCCGACCTGACGTTTTTTCTCTGGTTTGCATCTCGGCCATTTTTTACTACGTGGCAGCAAAGAACACAATTAAATGCAGTTTTGGGGCTCGGCCCACCCACTCCTCGTCGAGGGCCCTGTGATTAACGATGTTTAACGCTCTCAATGGACACCTTCTCTTGTCTTTGCAGTTCATCTCAATGGCCTCCATTCTTGCACGGTCGAGGTATTGTTGTGGTAAGCTTCTCCCGGTGGGTTCGACGGCGTCAGGTCATGCAGAAAGCCTTCATTAAGGAGACTTACTACTGTACAATTCTCAATCGGGCTCCCACAAAATTAGCCCCAGCGAGGATGGCCCAGTTAAGCACTCGCAGCTCGCTGGACCCTAGGGAAACGGGCCTGGAGATGTGACTGAACATGAAAGTGCTGAGTTTGGCTTTACCGAGTGTGATATCACACGCACATAAACTAATGGTCTGACCACAGAGCAACTGCTTAGACATGGAAAACAGAGACTAACACGCAGCAAGATTAAGGGAAGCACGAGGACCACTTTTGCATTTGAGAAAACAGAACATGTGAGAAAATGAATCAAAGCTAAAAGTAGTACAACACAGATAAATTCCCATTACTTTGTTCTGCGCTACATATTCTAGGCACAGATCACACAATATGCGGCTCTAATTTAGCACCTCATTTAACCGGCCGAAAAAACAACATTAGACATTGACATTATGACACGCACCCACTGAAGCTTTCCCGTAACGGTTAAAACTCTGCTTGGCAGTTTTGTAGATAACTAAAAGGAAGAAATATGGGGGGAATTATCCAGAAGATTGATTCTGGAGAGATGAATGCCTGCTATTCATGCATCTTTATCTGACAGGGCTTGTGCTCTCTGGGCCTTGGGTTTAGTTATTCTCTCTCACAAAACATGTTTGGGCCAGGTTGAGGATGTGTCAGGAGGCGAGCGCTTCATCACTGTCTGACGGGGAACTGATAGGCTACGCCGTCCAGACGTGAGGATCAGTCTAAAAGCCCCAAATGGAGAATGATAACCTGCTGAATTCCTCCTGTATGGGGTCTGTCTGATGCCAGGCCCCTCTGCTCATTCACTCACATGTGCTTCCTTAACAATCTTTCCAATCGCATACTAAAGGTTTTTTTTAATCGAAATGAAGCTGAAAGAAAATAAAACCGTTAGATGGAAAATAGAAAGTGTTGCTTTGCCAACAGACAGAAATAATTAATTGAAACACCAAAATTAACATAAAACTGTAGTAAACATAAATTGAACCTAAAAAGTAAAACAAAAAACAAAAACATTACTGAAAATTAAGAATTAATGAAAGAAACTAAAAGCTAGACTAATGCAACATATTAATTAAAGATTAAATTTGAATAATAACAATTCATTGTGTATAAAATCTTGCAAAAACAAAAATTAAAAAAAAATCAACTTTGAAAAGGTTTATTATCTTACGCACTAACAAATATATACTAATATATATATATATATATATATATATATATTGCTAGATCCCAGAATGCATTACACCTTACTGTAATTACTAATAATTATGTGGCAACTGTTAATAAATAAAAAAACACTTTACTTTTAAATAGATTTCACTCAGAGATTGCTAGTAATTTTAACAAAAACTAATACACATTTAACTTAACATGAAGTTTAGAAGTAGAAACACTGAAGTAGTATTTTCTTGTAAAACGTACTCCAATCATTTTATTTTCAACCTAAGAAATCATTTCAGCTAAACCCAATGATGAAACATGAGGAACGCATTGCTAAATGTTAATTAGATGAACAGAAATCACGTTTTCAGTTGTTAGCTGAGTTGAGTTAACTTAAATTTACTTTTTTTTTTTTTTCTTTTTTTCAGCTTTTTTACATTGCAGAAATAAACTGGTTGGGAATGACATTTAATGTTGACTTTAACTAAGTTCTCCTCTACTGCCCACAAAGCACCTGTCCATGATCATAAAAACAACTGCAGGTCTGTGCATTAAACTTCAAGTAAGATTAAGCTTAAACGGGGAGCCTGGCCTGAGGCGGCGTTTCTCTAATGACCCGTCATGAACCAGACCCTTCAGCCCCCTTTTGAGCTCTGACGTTATAGCCAAGTCAACAGTAGGACTTACACTGACCTCTTATCATCTCTCTGGCTGCATGGGGCCTTTAATGGAAAGCAGAATCCAGTGAAAACCTCAAAGTACCAAGTAAATGTATGTTCTTATTTAAGCCCCATAAAAACAGGAAAGCACAAACATTTATCTGTGCTATGCTTTCATCTGCTGTCTGCCGAGCTAAAGAATAACAGAGCCAGGAGGCTGATAAAGTGAAGATAGGAAATGGAAACGCGTGGGTCTCATGTTCCCATGATTCCAGCAGGGCGGTGATTGCTTGTCCCGGTCTCCCTCTACGGTGAACAGCGGTGCACGGTCCTTTCATTACAGCAGACGCATGCATCAGTATGCACAACAAAAACCCATTCCATGATGCTCAATTTGGCCGGTAGTCAAGCGTTATGCATTAGCTAAGAATACTAATAATTTGGCAAATGCAATTTTAGTGGCTTTGTGGCTATTTGCAGAACTTGGATTGCATGCATTTGACACAGTACAACACGCTGTCAGCTCTATAGTCAGAAAGCATATGGCTGAGCGTTTAAGGGTTAGTAATATGATTTTCTGCCGCACTTAGTGATGATAAGAGCGCTTGCTAGTAAACTCAGTTGTGCAGTTGTGACGGTATCCCAGCAGGCTTCTTGTTTGATTGGACACCACTTTGTGCCTACAGGGAGAGCCATCACACGACAGAAGAGCTAAAAGCAAAGCAGACGGCGTTTCTGGTGGGACTGTGTGCTTTTTATAGCCGCGCATGCAATAAGCGAAAAACTGTGTTCTGCTATTAAGCCACAATGACAAGAAAAACATGCAAGAACAACCGTCCAAGATGAAAAGCTTTTACTGCAGGACTGTTGCTCTGTTGTTGGAGGACAAATGATGCAAGTGCTTCATTTAAGAAGGTCAGAGGTGAAGAGCGTATTTTCTGCACCACTGGATGCAGCAAAACCAAATGACTCAACAAAGAATTAAGAAATGCATTAAAATGATCTGCCTTATTTTATGCATCACTGCTATTACAGTGCATAGAAAACTAACAAATATTTAACTTCTATGGAAGCTTGTCATAGAATAAGAGATAATAATGGTAATTGTAGCTCACAATTCTCACTTTTTCCTTTGTAATTCTGGGAAAGTCAGAATTACAATTTAAACTTACATTAAAAAAAGGTCCAAATTAACTTTTTTATTTGGTTGTGGAAACAAAACAAAACACAATTCAAGACAAAATTGTGCAATAGAATCTCGTAATTACAAGATGAACTGTAAATTCAGAGTTTCTACCTAATGTAAACTCCAAATTCCAAGGAAAACAAGAATTACAGGAAAATATAACTTAAAAAAAGTCAGAATTGTAAGATACAAAGTTATCTTTATTATTGACTACTATTATTTTAATTGTAATTGACAAGTTTCTATAAACTTTGGTCTGTAACTGCACTTTTTTTTTACATTAATAGTAAATAATGCAGATTATTAGAGTACACAATAAAGAAAACACCATTTCAGTCTTCCAACTCAAAAAAATTGGACTTGTGTGACTAGTAATTATTTGTGAAATTTATTAGCGGTTTTAAAGCCCTTTTTCTCTTAACTTTTTTCCAGTTCGGTTTGATGCTGCAGAGAAATGACACCCTTCACCTCTGACCTTCTGAAATGAAGTAAAACGTTAGTTCGGAGCGTTTAACA
Organism: Enteromius trimaculatus; assembly: GCA_032361065.1. NCBI lineage: Eukaryota > Metazoa > Chordata > Actinopteri > Cypriniformes > Cyprinidae > Enteromius > Enteromius trimaculatus. The sequence goes on from JAUMHP010000059.1 coordinate 16,669,808, forward strand.
TGGCCTCAGATTGGCGCCGTTCACCAGCAGGGCCAGTTTGCGGTCGAGCACATTTACGGCCGGGCGTCATTCGCTCCCAAAAACCAAACTCTATCCTTCAAACTGTAAAAAGGGCGTCACTCTCCTCTCCATAACTGCCCTGAGTGGAAGCCCCTTGACGTGTAATAACTCTCTTCTCTCTCTCCATTTCCTGATCACAATTACCCTCTCCATGAGGAGCAGGGGCTGTAAATTACATTTCTCTGATCCTCAGCTATAATTGGACACTGAGGATTCTCCAAGCAGCAGCCTTTCTGTAAGTGGAAAACAAAGAGCCTTTGAGCGTTTGGGTTTGGATTTCACAACGCGACTCATTACATTAAAGGAGAAGCGTAACATCACTCTATACTGAAAAGCACACATGACCATGTCACCTTATTTCTATACAACTTTATATGATGCAGAGCAGCTTCACGGAATTAAACAAGTAAATAACAGAATTAATGATGCAAAAAATGGCATTATTTAGTTTTGAGTTGATTCAGTTCAAGTAGTGTGTAAATTATGAAATTACTTCATTTCAGCTACAAGCAGCTCAACAGGAAACACAACAGTGTCAAAACTCAACTCAAGTACGTTTAATGTTGATTTAATCCAGTTTTACAGTGTCAACCCAGAAAATTCATTTATGAAACAAATTTACACAATAGTTCAGAGCAGTACAGTTAATTGTTGATTTAAGAAGTTTATTAATTACAGTGTTGTCTAACAATTAATCATGATTAATCACATCCAAAATAAAAGGTTTTTTATGTTATGCTCATATGTTAAATATATTTATAAAATGCCTAAATGTTTTTTAAATATATACAGTTTGTGTGTATTTAGATATATATATATATATATACACATAATATATGTGTGTGTACTCTGTACATTTATTATGTAAACAAAAACTGATTGCATTGCATTAATTTGACACTACTAGTCAATTATGAAACAAATATGCTCTAGAAGAGGCAACAGTGTCATTTTTCAGATCAATTCAGTTCATTCAAACCAGTTCAATAACTTTGTTAGTGTTGCAAAATTCAACATTTATGAAAAGAATTCAATTCAGTCATTATTTAACTCAAGTTCAATTCAAAGTTGATCCCACCCAGCTTAGTAACAAAATCTAACACTTTTGAAATTAATGACTCAAGTAAATTCACTTTAATAACATTGTCAATGTTTAGATAAATAATCACTTTTTAAGAAATTGCTCTATAGAAGACAACTATCATTATACAGCTCAATTCAGTTCAGTGCTTTTTCAATTTGGTAAAACAACAGTGTTGATGTTGCAGTTTAGTAATTACGAAATGAATTTGATTCAGTCATTATTCAGCTCAGAATCTAACTCAATTAAATGTTGCAAAAATCAACAATTATGAAATGAACTAGGGTTCTACATTAAAGCAGCTCTACAAAAGAAACAATGTTGTCATTATTTGGCTCGATTCAGTTTTGTTTTCATCAATGCAGTCAAATTGATAGCACTGCTGAATATTACGTGTCTCCAACCGAGCAAACCAAAGGCAACAGTGCATGGCGAAGAACCCACAATCCATCAGCCGACAAAAGCTGTGCTGAATGAACAAAACACAGATCAGGCCTGTGACTTATGCACTAAAATTATTCACATTTACATCCAGCTGCTTCTGCATGAAGTGTTCATGTCACGACAGAAAAGGAGATCTGCTGACAGACAGGTCGGTCACTTCAGCAGCGGCATGCTTGTGAACTAGCCACACTTGTGCCGGGCTTCACTAATGGACTGCTAATAGAACCCAAAGCTGCACTTTGATGCTTCCCCTGTAGTTTACAGGGTGACAGTGTGTGATTAATTGCACTCACTCCACTCCCCGTCCGCTTTTTCTCTTTTTTGCTACGAATAGAGGCTGTCATTGCCATGACTTTGCTCGCTCACCTACCTGCGCAGCTGGATACGGCACGATTCGCCATAGACAATGCCGAGCGCATACTGTAATACATCTTTTCCACAGCCGGCACGCTACATGACGTCAGAAGAGGAGAGCTGCAACCTCAGCACGCCTTTCACAGCAATTATCATGAAAAAATATCCTCAGCACGGGGGAAGGCCAACAAACAGCATGTAATGCTGACGCCCACAAGGCGAACAAGAAGGAGTTTCTGATGACACACCGTTTGGCTCGACCTTTACCTTCACCAGCACGTGACCACATTAACTCTCATTTTCTCTTTCAAACTTAAAAAATGGCCTTACATCACGAGGGAATTGCGATATACGGTGGTGCTAGGTCATGGTATAGTAGCCGTTCGGTGCACAATACAGCCTTTGTGTTTCCAAACGTACTTGGAGAGCAACCACGATGGCTGTAACCTTAGTAGAGCCCTTGAGACATGACCGTTAGGCAACGAGGGAAGTGCTTAGAGTAATGATGATCGCAATAACATTCTCATTTTTACACCTACCGGAGCTGCATGTGCGTCTCTTTTTGAGTTTGCTAAATATTTTCTTAAAAAATAAAATCCCCCAATCCCCCCCAATCCATAAACAAAGCTCAGAGGACGCATAACATGCAGAGCGAGAGGACAGACGTGGAAAAAGTGAACTCACGCTTTGACGCACTCAGCAGGCAGTGGGTTTGCTTCGCTGTTTTTTTAAACAGTAATTACACGTATAAGACAGCAAACAAGGTGCCTTTGTTTCCCCCTTAAAAAAAAGACATTGCATATGCAACCGATGGCATACAGAAAGCAGTAAAAGCGTGCAGCCTACATGAAAACAAAAACGTACAAGAATGGATTATGCACATTTGGGATCTTCGCCTTTCATCAGCAAAGGATCTGCATATTCAAACAGACAGCCGGTCTACTTCAGCCCCTAAATCCACACGGCCTTCTGCCGTTAAGGCGGATGACAAGATCGTCTCCTGTCTATGTATTGTCAAGGGTCGCACAGTGCTGTTTTTTTATCCCCCTCGCTCCCTCTTGACTCTCCCGGTCGCCACTTATTCATATTCAAGCGACGGGAGACACTTGTGGTGGAGATGTCAGTGATTTTACTGTACTTGATAAAGGCACTCCTTTCCTCTCTATCGCTCTATCCTCCATTTCCAGGGCCAAGAGAACACTGGGACGAGTGGGAATTCACACACTTAATTAAAACAAGTGTATCGACAGTGAAAAATAGGGGGATCAGGAGAAGAAAGGAGTGTGAGGGAATTTTTTCCACTGCAGAGTAGCCGTAACAGCTTAAATAACCGGGCAGTTCTTCAAGCACGAAAAGATCCCCATGTGAACCGGAAACGTGTAGCTCATTAGTATCCAAAAAACCTATGGGCCATTAATTAGTCGCAAACAATGTTCTCCCTAAATATCGACTTCTTAATGGACACAAAGAGACTTGGTTCGTGTTCCCACTACAGTCAATGGCATTGGCCTCTCAGGGCTTCTGAAATCGGCCTTATGTCATCCAGAGATGCCCTTCAGACACTGGAGCGGGATAGTTTTTCCTCAACCTTTCCTTGTTTCTCATTAACTATGCACAATTGTCGAGGGAGGTTTTGCTAGACTGGATTGGGTTTCTAACAATCCGATTCCTGCAGTTTTTGGAGCCTGAACCAAGCAACACTTAGAAACCTCACTTAAAAGTAGCTTTTAAATAAGTATTATAGTGTAGTGTACATAATCTAGAAGAATACAAACATTGCTTTATATGTAATTATATGTATTTGGCAAATGCAGCTTACATTTAAGCTTTCCTTTTCATTCAATGCATGCATTCATGGAAACAAACCCATGACCTTGCTGCTGATCTATTGTTTGTGCTACAGTAATCACTTTTTTTAATAGTAGTACATAATCTAGAAATGCACAAACATCACTTTACATTTACAGTACGTTTTAGCATTTGGCAGATGCTTCTTTCTAAAGCAGTGCATTCAAGATTTAGCATCCTCTGAGAATCGAACCCACAACCTTGCCACTGCTCTTCTATTTGAACTAACGCTTTAAAAAGAAGCTATTAAATAATAAAGTAATTTAGCATATATTATAGAATAGTACAAAAATTACATTTATGCATTCGGTATATGCTTTTATCCAAAGCGACTTATACATTACATTTATGCTTAACTTTTTCTTCAATGCATGCATCACCTGGGAATCAAACCCATAACCTTTCTGCTGAGCTACAGGAATAATTTTTAAAAGTAGCTTTTAAATAATACAGCAGTATAGTATATAATCTAGAATAGTACTGTTAAAAGTTCACCTTTTGTCAGTGATCTCCGAAACATACAAGATCAGCAGAATCCTACTACAACTGCATGTATATAAACCACTGAGGGAGGGTTGAAGTCAAAGTCAAATGTGGCTCGGAGGAGATTCACAAACCTGCCTTGTGATAGGGAGGAGGTCTTTGTGTCATCTCTCTGTGTCAAGAACATGGCTGCCGGTTTACTTACACAACAATTATTCAGCGAAATCCTTTTAATGGAGTCCCACACTCAGTTCAGTGAACGGACACGTTCAAGAAGGCAAACGGCATCAGCTCTGGCGTATCTGAGATATGCCACAAACACAAACTTGAAAGCATCTTCAGCATAGAGAAAGCACTTTTAACTCACAACTCTGTGCCCAGAGGAAAATTCATTTAATTAGTTCATTATAATGCAATCAAAGCATGCAGCAGAAGTACTCAATAGCAAAATAACCAAAATATTTATTTTACTCCTAATAGAAACAAGGAATTTGGGTAAATTGTCAATTCAAACTCTTAATAAATATAAAATGCCAGCAGCACATTTGCTTCTCAATGGATGAGGCCGTGAGTGATATTTTTTCAAGTAATGCATTTGTCCTGTTTCTCTGATTTCCTCAAAATTTCCCCAAAGGAATTTTGCCACTTTGTATAAATTAGGATAATAAATTATGGTTATCTAGATGGTTTAATTGTGCATTATTTTCAGTATATGTTTAATAAAAAAATATAAAAATAAATAGTGCGCCGAGTACATTCTATACTAGACCACACGCGGAAACATGATTTACAGCAAGAGATGGATTTAAAAAACAACTCCGAATCAAATACTCTCATCCTTTCAAACCAGAATACTGCTCTTTAACAAGATTCCAGCATTCATAACAGGACTAGAGATATTAATAAGCACGATAAGTAAGGATCAGGTCTGCGCATACAAGGACAAATGCAGAAGCTCATTTCTTAACGTGAAGAAACACAGACGCGCTCGTGCATTTGTCAAGACAGACACACAGCAGCACAAGACAAAGTTTTCTCATGTAATGACCTCACTATGAGCTCATGCCTAAAATTAAGACCAAACGACAATAATCCACACAAGCGATTTTTCAATGTAAAGAGATTTAACCAACTGTGACAACCCTGGCTGAAATATAAACACTTCGCTCTTACGCACAACTATAATAAACAAAACTACTGCAGCAGAAATACTATTAACGTAACAGTAAATGCCGTTGTTTATTTAAATATATAAACAAATCGGATCTGGCGTGAATTAACGTTAATTAATATGTTCGAACACACAAAACACAGAATTAAAAGCACAAACTTTTTCATCTGGCAAATCAATTCATGCCTGCAATCTCAAATCATAGCCCTAATCTAAGCAAATGAAGGGTTTGGGTAATTCCCATGAAGGCGTATTAGCATTATTTACTGAAATCAGATGCTATGCCGTATAAACACCCGCATGAAGCTCGATCGGTTTGACAACTTTTCACACGCAGAACAATAATTTAACGAAACTTCCGCTCATTCAGCAAATCAGACAGCCATACTGATCGATATTCATCTAATATTGAAAGGTTTTCTTACCTTGAGCCGAGCCGGTGTTGACGAGTGATAAAATAGTAAAAACGAACACAGTGATCATCTGCGCTAAGAATCCCGATCCGCCTCGTTCTCTCTTCGCAGTCTTTTTACTTCTTCCCATCATACAAACAGTCAAAACCAGGCAAAAATCCGCCGTTGAGGTAAAATAATAATCAGTAGAGCCTCTGAAGATGTTGTTTGTAATAAAACCAGCGCGGACTGTGGCGGAGAGATTATTATTCGCGGAATGAAATGTTGTTGGAATCCGTTGGTTGTTACCTCAGAGCACTCTTCTGACAGACAGCGGCCACCAACGCCCGTCAAACACAAGTGTTCGGGATTAATATCCTCAGTTCTTCCTCTCCTGAGCAGTTTTTCTCTCAAGGCTTCTCGAAACGCCGCGGATCGGCTGTAAACAGGTAAATCTGCGCTCCTGGGTTGAGTTGACGTCTGTCTGTGAAGTTCCCTCAGCGCGCGCTCCCCGCCTTCTGATGGAGAGCTCGAGGAGCGCGAGATCCCCGCGCGAGCCGCCGGCGCTCCAGCCAATCCGCTCGCGCTCCGACTCCAGCGTCAAGAAACCCAGGTGCGGAGCGCGGAGCGGATCAATACCTGATCAGGTGGATCTTCTTCTGTGGGGTTTACAGCGGGTTGCAAACCATCAGGTGGATCACGAGCTGATGAGGATCTGTTCTTAGGGATTCTACTGTTATTGTGCTTCTTTGGTGATCCCTTTCTGCCCATAATCTCAGCACGCATTGAGACACCTCGAATGCTGTAGAATGAAGGTTATTTACTTATTTTTTGTTTTTATTTATTTAGCAAAAAACGTCAAAAACAAGATTTTTGTAGGACTTTATTTTCTGAATTTCACATGCCATTTAGATATTCTACTATTATTCTGCTTCCTTTGTGATCCTATTCTGCCCATAATCTCTCAGCACATACTTTGACACTGTAGAATGCTGTAGAATGGGGGTTATTTATTCATTTCATTCATACATTAAATTCTACTAATTTATTTGTTAAGCCGGCCCAAAAAATGGCAAAACTGGTATTTTTAAATATTATTTTCACTTCTCATTTGGATATTTTGTTATTCTGTTGCTTCTAGGACACTTTTCTACTTATAATTCAACCATAATCTCAGCACATACTGAGATACATTTTGAATATACTCTAGGAGTGCCAATAATTGTGTCCAACGTGTACAGTATTTGAGAAAAACGTTTATTTTATAATAATATTTTCCTCCATTTTAAATTCTTATTATCCAATGAAAGGTTAGATTTTTGTTAATTTTGTTAATAAAATATCAAAAGGATTGCAGGATTGCAAATGCAGATGAATTTTCACAGCCATCTTTGATCTTATTTACCAAGGGTGCCAATATTTTTGGCCATGACAGCATATATATATATATATATGTGTGTGTGTGTGTGTGTGTGTGTGTGTATGCTTATTTGCAATGCATTTTTATTATTATTATCCTTTATTTTCTATTTTTAGACCTTTTACATTATTTAAATACTTTATTTTTCAGTTTTTTAGGCTCATTTAGAAATACCGAAGAATGAAACTAAATATAATTTATATTTTTATTCATTTTGCAAAGAGAAAGGCTAATAAATTAAGAACAATTTGCCATTGTATGACATTATTTAATGACTTCAGCTGTTCTTTTCGAGTGTCATTTGGTTATTTTATTATCATTTTAGGACCCTTTTATGCTCACAATTCAACCCTAATCTCAACACACACACAGATAAATGCATTTTTTGATTGATTTAGCAAAAATTAAGAACAATTTGCTAATGCACAACTTTTTTTTTTGACTTCATATTCACAAAAGGAGATCTGAAAATGACTTTATTGTAGTTAATGTTTCACTCTTGGTTCTGATCCATGACACTAAGTAAACAAGAGGAAAACAAACCTCGCTGGAATCTAATCAACGAAACCCTAAAGTACATTTGCTTTCCTTATCACTGCCCTCCTGTTATTCATTTAGCCTTGCTAATTGCCCAAAACATGGTCTCTTGTCAGAAGGCATGATCAATAATTATGACAGGAAGAAAACCACAAACCATGATAACTGAAGTGAGCTTGCAAATTCTGCTGCGGCGCGCCGGGCCTGTCGTCATGATAAGAGGAGACTGTATCTGTGATTCCAGCTCATCAATCTTCTCTATCTGCAGGTGTTTTGTGTTTGCATTTATGATGCATGATGTCATGGCTTAATGGTTAAGTATCCGGGCTGCCGGCTTTAGTATTGCGGGTTCAACCCCAGGTGGAGTGACCTAGAAACTGGAGAGCTGCCGAAATTCCAGTCGTACTCCATCACCATTGTGCCCCGGAGCAAGACACTTAACCTCGGGTTTCTTCAAGAAGGCTGTTCAGACGTTTCGGATGAAGCGTCTGCTAAATGGCCAGTAAAATAAACAGTTTGCACTATATAAAAAAAAGTTCTCAGTAGCACTACTTTCTTCCATCAATTCAAAGCCTAGAAATACATCAGTTCTCTTGTTCAACAGGTTTTAATTCAGTAACACAATAAATTATCTTGCTGCTTCGCTAGTTAATGAATGCTATATTCGATGTTAAGTGAATGCTATATTTATTTTAGGTCTGTCAAACCGTTAATCACAATAAACTGCATTGCAAAAGTTTTTTGTTTACATAATATATGTGCATATTTATTATGTATATATACAAATAAATATTTACATGTATATACATTTATAAATTATATTCTGAGATTTTATAATGTATATAAATCATTATATAAACACATTTCTTAAATAAATACATGAATGTGATTGTATTTATTATACATACATAAAATATTCACAGTGTACATACATGCATTATGTATTTCATTCTAAAATATTTTTTTGATTTTATATGATATATCAATATTTTCAAATATATAATATATAAATATATTGTATTTATTATATACACATAGTAAATATACATACCTGTACACATATTATGTAAAATATATATCTTTTTTATTTTCAATGCAATTAAATGTTTGACAGCAATAATTAACTTATGAATCCTACAAAGCAAAGATCCGGGATATAGTTTTAACGGTTGAACACACTGACACACAAACCTGAAGAACATTAACAATCAACAAATAACTATAATTATATTTCATGCAATACTGAAACAATTCATCATTTACTCACCTTCATGTAGTTCCTTGGTATTTATTTTTCCCTACTATGGAAGTCAGTGTCCGTCTGGTTGTCTTTATCTTCTTTGAAGTTCCACACAAGAAAGAAATTCACAGGTTTAAAACATTTGAGCGAATTCTGTTTGGTCTATTGTGGGGTTTATATAGTTTGAAGTAACTGCATTATACTGGAGACTCAGAAGGTTTTGTAAACAGTTTGTGGCAGTTACATTAACTCTTCTCTTATTTATCACATAGAATGCACTCTGACACTGCATTGTCACCAAAGACACAAGACTGTCATGTTTTTCCATTTGATTTATGCATCTTCACATTTTCCATGTAAATTCTTGAGCAGCCTCTGTAAATATTATGTAATGTTTACCGACGGAGGTAATGCTGTTTACAGCGGTAAGATCATACCGCCTTTAATCTTGCTGAGTGACAACTCAGAAAACCCATTTACTCGGGTAGTGGTTAACATCATGGGTGGCCTGCCTGTGTAATCTCATACATGGAATTCCAAGAACACAGCGTCTTCCGTGGTTTCCAGTGAGCACATACTCAACTCTGTGCCCCTCTGTGTTGAAAACAAACATTTTTATTGTTACTTTGCCATTATTGTTAGTTATTTGTTGAGTTGTGATATAAATGTGTTAACTGTCACCTAAACTTGAGGTTTGTGTGCCAAGTCTTGAGGTCTACAGTATTGTCAACCATTTAAAACTATTGTTGTACTATTGCTCCTTCACACTGATTTTCTATGTATTTCTGTCTTTTTTCATGTATTAATATCTAAACATTTTTCTATTATGATTAAGATATAAGTCCTATTCTCTGTTGTTTTTAGCTTAAAGAGCCCCTATTACACATTTTGACAATGATCTTTCCTGCAGTGTGTAACACAACTCTAAGTGAATAAAAAAAGATCCTGCAAAGTGCAATTTGAGTAAAAAACTATAGTCTCCCAAAAGAAAGAGTAGACTCTGAATCACTGAAATGAGTCATTTTTAAAACAAATACCATGTTGATGTCAACATGAAACAGACCTGGAAGACCCTTGCATTGGTCTGGATGAAAACGCAGATTCATTCTTCACCACTAGGCGTCATTTATGGAGCGTGAAAAAGCTCTCAAACACTGCTTTTAATGAAATCGACCAATCACTGGAGGTTTTGGAGAAATGAATCATTGAGTGAATCGTTTGGGAGTGTTTTTTGACCATAATGCATGTTATCCTGTTGTTGCTGACTCCAAAAAACTAAATATGAACCTTTTATAACCCATAATAAGGGCACTATAAAATAAGAGAAATGGGGCAACAACCTAGTTGCCTTTGAATTAAAAAAATTTTTCTTACCCAAATGACAGATATGTTTATTATTTTAAATCAAAACTATTAAAACTATAAATGCTTTTTTCCCCCAGAAAACAATACAGTCATTTTGCTTCTCAAGTCTATGCTTCTTGATTTAATAATGTTTAGATTTTTGAAAATAAAGTAATTTATTTTTGCAGACAGCAGTTCGCTCAATCTCAATACAAGATCATTTACTGTAACTAAGAAGCTGTTTACACAACAAACTATTGAACAAGAAACAAGATTCAAACTCTACAGAAAACTATACTGTTGTCATCTTCGTTAAAAAACTATAAAAACACAAATCTGCAAAAACAGTGACATCTTTACAAACAGCACCAATTACTAGCCTGCCAGCGTTTTACTGTTTTGACAATGTTGTCCAGTGACTATAAATATTGTAGTGCGCTTTTGTGCATCGTTATCGAGTACACTAAATGAACATAGGCTGAACAAGAAATCAAAGATGAATTTATTGGCTGAATTTTTGCCCATACTAATTCAATGCAACAAAGTAAAGTATTGAGTTACAATTAGATGAGATGATCAAATCTGAGCACATCCAGACAGTTTTCTGTTTGATTTTTTACAGTGTGTAGCTGCGGGCAGAACAAATGCTGCATCCTGAGCTGGCATGCGCTACTCCATTGTGCCGCATGTTGTTCAAAAGCAACAGAGATCTTTTATATCTTGGATATTTTTAAAGCTTTACAACTTTGAAATGATACAGTGCTCCGAAGCAATATCGAAATGTCAGAGGTCTCCGTCAGCAACACAACAATAGACATAATTCCCTCTCACCCCAAGGTTCAGCTCGGTAATATCTCTCTCTTTTTTGGCATTGCAGCCGTTTTTATGAACCCGCTTTGATGACCTATTCCCATGCCGGCCCCAAAAGAAAAACAGCCCCCGAGAGAGCTGGGAAAAGAACATGTACAGTGTCTCCAAGACTAATGTCACCCAGTGCTCCCATTTGGCACCAGGGGTGACACATCGTGACATCATTTCCTCTTCCCAGCGAGGAGCCACAGCATCCCTTTATTCTTCCACTTTTAGAGTTATTTGGACTGTAATCCTTCATAACTGCTGGTTAAATCAAGCGCAACGATGGACTGAATTGGGTGGCCTGAAGGCTGGACGACACGTTTTAGGACTTTTTCTGGACATATCATACAGTAAATGATATAGCAGCCCAAACAATTCACAATACAATTGATTCTGTGTGTTTATCCTTTATTTTAGATCCATATATGCAATCAATCAGACTGAGGACACGAGGACGTGAGAAACCAAACCGAGTGCTCGGAATGAACTGGGATTTGAGAAAGCATGACTTATGCATTGACTCATCTTGTTTTTCGAGACTTGAACAATGATGTCGGTGAGAATCTGACATCTTACTGGCATTTCACTTTGAATTACCAGCGGGAGGGAAATTGCTTTTGTGCTGTGTTGCTGATGGGCCTGAGAGAACATTATCTATTACTCGGGCAAACTTGACCAAATACTGAGAACTATGATTATAGTCTGTCTTTCCCTGTATTATTATTATGCTAATTCAGAATGTTTGGTAAATGCATTTATGTGAGAATATTGACTTTTTTTCTTTTTTTACTTGCGTCACAAAGTGACATCTGCAAGCAGTCATAAAAATAATAACTATGGACTGGCAGAATTATTTGTACTAAATGTAGGTTTATTTTAATGAAGCAAGCTAATTATGAGTTGGGTAAAATATGAAAAATAGTCAACAGATAGCTCTATACATATGTTACTTATAAGGTGCATATATGGTCAACATATTTTTATATATTTGAATATATTATTATTAAATTATGTACCATTTTTGCATACATATATTCTCTGGATAGATAAAAATATGAATTTCTAAAATAAATAAAATCCCCATAGGATCAAATGTGTATATGAACATATCTATGCCATACTGTACATGATGATTTTTATATGCCATTATTTAGCAACCATGTATATATATATATATAGTAATATGCATGCTAAAAAGCAACTTACAGGTGTAACCGTAAAATGAAGTGCTTGCTATATATATATATATATATATACATGGTGAGCGTGATTTCACCAAGTACAAGATTCCAATCAACCAATCAGAATTAGGGAATAATATTTTCTTAAAATATCCAAAGAAATATGCTTCTACACCCGTGTTAATCACCTCATCTCATTTTAGGCATAAATTGTGGGTAGGGGTAGGTTTAGAGGTAGAGATTGGGATAAGTTGGGATATTTTTAGACAGTAATGTTGATCCAGGATCATGTCTCACATGGCAACACACACACACACACACACACACCAACAAAGTATATATAACAACGTCAATTTTTTATATTCCCTTACACAATATCAACAGTGTATAATTACATTTAGAGTGATATACTGTAAAAAATATATATATTATATATATAAAATACATAATAAAGTTCATAAATGTTTTACATATGGGCTAGATATATGTTAATATATAATTATTTTCTCATTTCATGTTATGTTTTTACATCACTTGACAATATATTTCATATATGTAACATGCATATTTTACATTTGCATATGGTGTAGTTTGATTTACTCCTGAATTTAAAAGTAAAACTGCAAGTTTTTGCAAAATGTCCCACACTCCCAAAACTGAACGGAGCCTCTAGAGGCCAGGAATAAAGCCATGAAATATTTGCTCATAATATAAAGCTGCATTATATCTTGGCGTATATTAGAGCATCTGAAGAACGCTAGCGCTCGATCGGCTCTATGAATGTCTTTTGTGAGTCACTGTAATGTACTTTTTTAAAAGTATGAGGAGATGGATTGTTCTTCAAACCTAATGGCTCTGGCTGGTATTTTACTGTCAGTCCAGATATCTCAAGCGAATGACCCTGCAGTGAAAGCACACAGTAATGTGGCCCGAGCTCGTCCAGCTCTTCAGTAACGAATGGATGGCCGCAGACCGAAGAGGGATAAAGCTGAATTAATTCAGATGCTCCTGACATTCAAGCATAAATAAGACATTTAGTGCTCTTTGCATATGCCCCATTTAACGGAAGTACGTTTTTTATTGAAATGGTGGTAAAACTGTTAAGAATCCATTATGCTTTTATTAATTGGGCTGATATTAATCAGCAGCAGCAGTGAATAATTAGATTCTTCGTTTCGATCCGGAAACAGGTTCTGATGGGTCACGGACAGCAGAAGAAAGGTAATGCGAAACGCACATAACTCATCATAACTCGTCAGTTTTTACCAGCTTTTCAGTGTCAAAGGTCACGAGTCCAGTTATGCTTTGAGTCATGCCAAATAGAAATCAAATCAACTGGCACACATATGATGTGCAGTGAAAGGATGTTTTTTTCTCTGCACATAAACATAAAATGAAAAAATAAAAATAATCAACACAGTTGATATAAAATATGAGCTTGCCTGTGGTTAGTATAAAGATGGTTCAAGCGTATGGAGGACAAAAAATTACTTAAGTATAAATAAATAAATAAATGTAGAAATAAATAAATAATATACCAGCATAAGTCACTGTATGGGAAATATTAGCTAAGAGTAAAGTCATGAATATATATATATATATATATATATATATTTCTTTTTAAAGTCTTAGCAATTTATTATTTGTGTTTTTATAATTGTATGTAGTTTTCTGTGTGTTATGGAGGCTAAAACCTGCAAAAACAATGAAAAAATAAATAAATATGGAGCTAAATTAAAAAATGAATAAACATTTGAAAGAGAAAAAAAATCAGTTCAGTTTAGCATTTCCTTTAGCATTTATTTTTTTTATTTCCCCCAAAATTTGTTACATTTATATATTTATTTATATATAATTTGTGGATTTATTTATTTATTCTTTTGCAGGTTTTGTCCGCATAGTGTATGTATATATATTATATGTTTTTAATGATTTAATTGCAGTTTTACAATTAGTTATTTCAGTACAATAAGTCCAATAAAGTTTACCTAAATTAAAATAAAATTTGAGAAAATGTGCCTTGGTGATAAGTTGAAATAAAATGATATATTTTTTTATGTCAATAATATGTCTATTTAGTGTCTGTTTTATTAAATAATGGAAATGTTTTTTTGTTTTTTTAATCCAAGGTTTTGTAGATTTTGTTCTGTATTTTTGTAATTTTAGTGGTTTTTATTATTATTATGATTATGATTATCCACATAATCAAGGTCTTCAGATTACTAGAAACTCAGTTTGATGCTGGTTGGAGCTAAACTCTGCTGTGATGCTCCAGGAATTGATTATAAGACCACTGATGTAAAATCTACACTTGTAAATAAAGAAATTAAAGTACATGTTACAAGAAAATACTATTTTGCTTTGTCTACTTCAAAATGTCATGATTAATTCAACATGCTAATGCCGTTTCATTGTAATTATTTGTTAAATGTACTGTGAATTTCCACATGTGATTAGTTTCTACACCCCTTTTTTGTTTTTCTGAACAATTCCTGATGACAAACCGCTTGAGAAAATCTGCTCTAATCAAACCTAAACAGCAACATCAACATAAACTCACCTCTCTCAGCTCACTGATGCTTTCCCCCAAACTGTCAGTCAGCGTTTGCTAATGATGAAAGGCCTGTCAGTCATTGTCATGACAGCCCTTCTCCTCCGTTAACAAAGACGTTAACAGTCTGAGCGAATGACGGGCGTCCTTGAGAGAAAAAAAAACTCATCAATCTCAGCGTCTCTAAAGCGCTGACTTCAGGCCGGCATTATGAAGTGAAACAGAAGTCAGGGAATCCTTCTCTGACACACGGCGCTAAAACCAAATTTAAATTGGAAATTTATTCTGCCCATAAACCTTGACTCAATGACTTTTCTGTGATAGATGATGCTGAGAGAATACGCAGGGGTTAAACTGAGGCGGCACAACACAAGGATGCTACAAAATAAAAAGCCGTTTTTCATGGCCATGGGTCGACTTTAGTGCCACTCTCCATATCGCCGTTAAAAGTGATTTGCAACACCGTATGTGGCAAGGAATCAAAACTTAATTTAAGCAGATAAAGATGCCATTTCAGAGCCAGATAAAGTGCTGCATCATGAACACGCAGGTTTCGGGTCTCCGCCGATCGTCAGATTTACAGGCCTGTTTTTTCTGCCCCATAAACAGCAAGTCTCCTTGCCAGGCGACACTGGGAAATGTTAATGGATTCATTTGTCAAGAAGGCCTTCTGCTTATTTACAGTCCACCTCCATTACTGTGTTTCTCCTGTGAGACAAAAAAAAAATCCACCGGGCAAAATATCGATTTACCTGCTCATCGCCAGAGTGAGTCACTGCGCAAAAACTGAGCCCATTGACACGCGAAATACGCTCGCCGTCTCACCTCGCTATTGCTGTAATCACGAGAAGTAATCTTCCAGTAATTTACATAATTGGGGCATTTAAAAGTTGCTAAATAACACCGCGGATCAACGTCTGAGCGAGAGCAAAGCCACGATATAAAACATTCTGCTATGTTCCTTCTTTGTTCCGTTCGGCTAATTTTAACGAGGTTTAGGCTGAACGCCACTTAACATTTCTGAATCAGTCATCCTGTCTGGTTTCTATCTATTTCTGATTCAAACATGTATAAAAAAACACTTACAGGAATAGTTCAGCCAAAAATGAAAATGTGCTCGGGCTATTCAAGATTAGGATGAGTTTGTTTCTGCATCAGGTTTGGAGAAATGTCTCTGCAATGGAAGTGAATGGGTGCCGTCAGTCTGATAAAAACGTCAGAATAATCCACAGCACTCCAGTCCATCAGTTAACATCTGGAGAAGACAGAAGATGAGACAAGATGTTTTTTCCATAATAATGCTAAACTAATGCGTGTCTGGGTTTTGATGTGAGAGATGATAGGGGATGCTTATTTTTACAGCAGCAGGTGCTATTATGGATTACGAACTCACATTTTAGTTAAAAACATCTTTATGTTAGACTTGTTGCAGCTTTTGTTTTCTCATGATGTTAACTGATGGATTGAAAGGACGTGACTAGTGGCCAGGTATGGTTTCCTATACTAGGACTTTGTGCTCTGCATTTAACCCATCCACACACACCGTGAACACAGTGCCTTGCTCAAGGGTCTCACCTCAGTCTGGTATTCAAGGTGGAGCGCTAGTTATGCACTAACCCCACCCACAGTTCCTTCCGGACCTGGGACTCCAAGCCACAACCTTTGAGTTACAAGTCCAACCCCCTATCCATTAGGCCACGACTGCCCCGTGATCTACAGTATTCCTTTAAGTTTATAACACACACAAAGTGTCATTCAAAAATCAATATGGAAAATTCCTTCAATATTAACACAGCGCACTGTGTCCTGTTTTTGAATGAGCTGTGTGTGAGTGTGTGTGCGCACGTTTTTGTGAACAACGAGGACACAAATGTGTTTAATAAGATGGGTATGACAGAGGCATTCCAATTTAAAGGTGGTTTATGAGGACACTACCAATGTCCCCGTAATTCAAAAGAATGAAAAACATACTAAACGCGAGCTGATGTGTGTATCCTGTCAATGTCACAAACCTGGTGCTGAGTGATTCAGCAGCGGATCAAAGCTGAAGCACAGCTGTAAAAAGGTCAGTCCTGATGGAGCTCACACACCAGAGAAAGCCTGTTTTCACTTAGGCTGTTGTGGTCTAAACACACAGTGTTCACTCACGACTAACAATCCAGTGTGGCTTTACTCTGATTGATCGGAGTCAAATTGGCATTTCAAAAAAATCTGAATCATATAATTAAGCTGCAAGTAAGTCCAAGACACATTTAAAGCTGTCTAGAAATCACAATGGTTATTATATCTAAAACCATTTAAACAATATACAATAAAACCTGAAAAAATAATGCATTTCAGCCAGTTGCTCACACACACACACACACACATATATACATATATATACAGTATATGTGTGTGTGTGTGTGTGTGTTTGTGTATGTGTGTAACTGGCTGAAATTTTTTTCTAAAACCATTAAAAAATACAGTAAAATCTGAAGAAAAAAACATTTCAGACAGTTACACACATGCACACACACACACACGCACACATACTATATACTGTATGCATATATATGTGTGTGAGTGTGTGTGTAGCTGGCTGAAATGAATGGTTTAGTTATAAAATGATATATTATATTTGTTTAATTTTGAAACAAGCTTATAAATGACACAGAATGAAGTGTTTGAGAATGTAGAAGTGTGTAGTGTTTCCTGTAAGGGGTAGGT
>JAUMHP010000059.1:16726668-16745069 GCA_032361065.1 Enteromius trimaculatus
ATTAAACTCTTAAATATCAGGTATTATGTAGAGGTTTCACTTGTTGAACAGAATCTGTTTTCAGGATTGACTCAAAGATTGTTCACATCTCTGTAGATCAATGTGCTCAATAATGTGTCTTTGACCATCATTATGTATATTTGAATTATACTGTGTTGTAAATAAAAAACAAATAATAAAAAAAAAACATTTTTTTTAATCACCTCACATTCTTTCTAACCTGCCTTACCTGTCACTGTCACTAATGGGCCATTAGGGGAGGGGTCTTTGTCTTTTCAGGTGTTAATCAATGAATATTAATGACCCATTCTCACTACCTTGCATACTGGTTTTCAGCCTCAAAACATGTCTTTTAAAATTTAAACAATATTGTTTTCTCTGAAAAGGTAAGTGGAATGATTTTCCCATCATTCTGAAGTAAATATTCTTGCCTAATACACAAAACTTACTAACCACGCATATTATTTTTTTCCTAAAAAATGCAAACATGTAAATTCATTTTTGTTCAGAACAGTTTGTGCTGATTACAAGAAAAACGCAAGTTGGTCAATAATATGTTATAAGTAGCTTAAAAAAAGCACAAATATCAGAGCATGTCCAAACATCTCAAGGGCCCCAAAATCACCTCAGACCCCAGAGGGTTAATACAAGGACTTTGTTCAGTACTGTTAAACCTCACAATACTATTTCAATCTCTCCCACTGAATGAGTGGCTTATTATAATTATATTATAACTCTAAGATTGACTGTGTACATCATGAATTAATTAATTCTGTTTTAATGTCTAGTGATGATCACAGTGGACATAATCTGTGTTGGTCCACAAGTACTTAAGATCCTGTCTCTGATAGTCATGCCGTTCCATAAGGGTCAGTGTTGGGTCTGCTTTTATTGTTTATTAATGATTGCTCAGTCAACTTCTCTACTCAGGTCAAAAGTCGTTATACTGGATGGTTTGCTTTCATTTGCTCCTCATATTAGCAATATTTCTCGTTCTGCATGTTGTCATTTATGTAGCATTGCTAGACTTCATTCTTCACTCTCCCAACATAGTACTGAGGCGCTTATTCGGGCCTTGTTACATCTCAGATTGATTACTGTAATTCTCTTTTATACATTATTCCTGAAAAATAACTAAATCAACTACATTTAATCCAGAATTCAGCAGTTAGGATAGTTACCCACACGTGTACATTCAATCACATAACCCAACTCTTTTCCATTTGCACTGGCTTGACAAAAATGCTAGTACCAAAAGAATAAGTACTAGTATCTTAAAACAATACTAGGGTTACACTTTATTTTAAGGTGTCCTTGTTACAACGTAACTATACATTTAAGAATGGAGTAATATTAATTAACTACATTTACTTACTAAATGGTTAGGGTTTGGTTTATGGTCACTTGCATGTAATTATGCATAATGTATTGTCATTATAATAAGAAGTGCATGTAAAGTGTAAGAAGGACACCTTAAAATAAAGTGTTAGCAATACTACCAGCTACAGATAAGCCCTAGTAGCTCGTCAAATGAGTATTAATACCTAATGGAATAGATACTAGTAGCTTTTTTAACATGAAAATAAATACTAGAATATTTTGAGGATTAAATGGCGCCCTGGATACATTTTAACATAATTTTGTGAAATTTAAATGAATATATCATCTGAGCTGAGATGCAACTATTTTTAAATCTGAAATCTGAGGGTGAATCCTGCTAATCCAAAATGAAGTTTTTGCATATTTACGGTACACATCAATCCATAATTTGGACTTATACAATGTATTGTTGGCTATTGCTACTTACGACTGGTTTTGTGTTCGTGTCACAAACGTTAAAACAGCTTGCCATTGTGTTTTTTTACATCCACTGCACACGGTTAGTGATTGACCTGATGATGTCACTAAAGATGGAGCACAAGGCGCGTTTATGGCTTCATTAGGCCTACCTTCATGTAGCTTCTCCACCCACCGGCAAGCAGCATGTATGTATAAACCGGTCGAGGCACGTTCCTCCAGAGTCCGCGTCTTCAGAGGTGACGTCTGTCCTCAGGTAGAGTCCCCGTGGATAGGGTGGCCACATTAATGACCATCTGCTCAGAGAGACCCAGTCAACGGCTCTTTAATGAAGACGAATGTGAGGAGGGCCGGACCAGGAGGCGGTCAGCAGGGGTCTAATGACACACCTTCAGCGGTGAAGCTGCCTCCCGCTGTGACTGATGGAGAGAAACACTCCATGAACTCACAGACTCCAGGAGCTCCTCGAGTGACCAGCACTGAAACACCAACACAGAAGCATCAACCTCCTGCGTGCATGAACAAGACTGACATAATATATGTGCATTATTACTTTAAACTTCCAGTCAAAATTTGGCATGATTACGATTGTTTGATGATTCTGCTCACCAGGGCTGCATTTTTTGACTCCAGAATTGTGAGATATAAACCTGTACTCCTAAAGTCGACTTTATCTCGCAATTCTGAATTTATATCTCAAAATCAGACTTTATTTCTCATAATTCTGACTTTATATCTCGCAATTCTGACTTTATATATTTTGCATCATGCAATTTCCAAAAAAAAAAAAGTCAGAATTGTGAGATAAATAACCTTTTTTTTTATTATTTTGTATTCAGTGGCAGAAATGGGCTTTCATTGTTTCCCATGCAAACATCTGTTAACATGTAATTAATTTCAGTAATCAAAGCTGAATCAACAAGAGATCTCGTGTGATATTAGTGTTCATACAGTTATTCTGAATATATTAATGCCACTTTACATTTCAGAATACTAGAAGTAGTAACTCACCTAAAAACTTCACTTAAAGTGACAGCACACCTATTAAAGTCATGTAATCTCTTATAACATTACAAAACAGTACTTTAGTGGAGTCATATGGTAAAAACATGGTACTTTTTGGCCCTCTGAGCTAAAGTTGTACTGCAGTATTATATAGGCTATAACGCTAAATCAGATTCATTTAAAGCACTTTCACATTCATTCTGAACAAACACAAGCAGTTGATCACATAAAGCAACAGCTGTTTAACGTCAGCGGCTCCTACAGTAAAGCGGTCAGTCGTTAAGAGTGTTGCTCTCCTAATGTTTTTAATTAGAAAAACATGAGAGTTATAACCCCGGAGGAAGAGAGCAGCAGAGGACCTGAAAGAACACACACGCATCTGCTCGCCTCAAAATTACACTTTATTGGGTTCATGAAAACCGTGCTGACATATTTTATTGGATTTTGAAGAACTATGTTGACACGGTGAATTTCACAGGATGTTTAATGCGAATCTCGGCGCTCACGAACGCAGGTCGATTCTCCGCCCGCACCGCCACAATAAAAAGCAAACAAAACATAATCAAATCATACTTTGATCAATCGCCACGCTCCTCCAAATCAAATAACCATAAATAACTCACAATAGCAGTTCCAGTTGTGTTCATGACACGTTGTGCAGAATAAATCTGAACTGTATGTGTCTGTTTATGACTTTTCTTTCTCTTCACAAGAATATGTAAATATTGTGTTTGTATTACACACATTACCAAATCAAAGAGCAAATGTAGTGTAGAGTTTGACTGGATGAACATTGTGTTGGGAGAAGTCTATTTCAGGGTGATTTTACTGAAACAACAAACATTGCTTCAAATTAAACACACATTGACTAATATATACATATATTTACAACATTTTCACTTAAAGTCCTAAAATAAGTCAAATTAAAACATTAAATATTATAAATTTCTTATTTAGAATCTTAATTATTTTAAATAAAACTAATTTTTCTTTAGCTTGTTAATCAACATTCATTGAAATTAAATATTATTATTTTTTTATTTTTATTTTTTTTTTAATTTCAGCTACTTTCAAATGTATTATTTTAGGTATTTACAACATTCAACTATTTACAACATATTTAATTTAGTTTTAGCTGAAGTACTAAAATTATTAAAACAAAAAAATATATTATTTACAACATTTTCATTTAAAGTACTATAATAGGTAAAAATTAAAACTTACTAAATATCATACATTTCTTATTTAGAATCTTAATTACTTACTTTAAATAAAACTCAAAAAGCTCAAATCTTTAGCTTGTTAATCAACATTCATTGAAATTAAATATTAAAGACATTTAGTTTTTTTTTCCAGATATTTAGAACATTTAATTATTTATAACATTTTAAATTTATTTAGTTTAAGCTGAAGTAATAAAATGATTAAAACTAATATATATATATATATTTGTTTTTTTGTTTTTTAAACCACATCTGGCTTTTGTAATATATACATTTCTACAATCATTTCTTTAAGTTACACAAGATTACTGATTCATGAGCACTGGAGCAAAACACATTAACACATTACAACTGAATCATCTCATCCGTTTCATCTGCTTCTCTCATTTGCTCTTTTGACATCGACTATCACTCAATATAGACTAAAACAATCAGATACAACGATAACGTCTCAAAGATTTAATATAAAGTATACTGATACATATACTGATTCACGATATGTGCTTGGAAGTTCTGGTCTGAATCAATCGCTCCCGATCTCAGTCTACATCAAGCCACTCATTTAGGAGCATGTTCATAAATCATTTGATTCAGATCAGAACTTCAAAGCATCTATAAAGACAACAACGTGCCACCGTTCTGGTGGAAAATAAAGAAAATGTTTGTACTTTTACTGAAACACAGCAGGAAGTAACTTCTCAACTTATTTAATAATAATAATAATAATAAAGTCCACACACTATCGGTCTAGAAAGGTTAATTGATTATAAACTGCTCTCTTCTCCTGGAGTTTCTCGAAAGTCTGAGAGATGAAAGGTTCATTCTGTGCTCTTTATAACTCTCAGAATAACGGAGGGAATACTGGTCCGCCTCGGGTCCAAGCCCTGAGCGCTTCTGCAATTAAAACAGCCTTTCTTCCTAACGAGACGCTGATGATTCAGCTGGAGTACAGTACAGATTCCTCTCATGTATCGGTTCACCTCCAGCTACAGCCCGAGAGCGTCTGAGAAGCGCAGAAGAGCCGAGGTGACATTCACACGCTGTGTGACATTATCCAGCAGAAATTAGCTCTCAGAGCCTTTCAAATGGGTGCCGCGCTCTCCATTAATCACAGGAGAGTCTCCTCAGAGCCTTGTACTCTCCACACCTTCATCTGTGACTGAATCAGCCTGATGATCATCGTTTTACACCATTACATTACCCAGTGGTATAGAATTCATAAACAGAGAGATTATAACATATTGTAGAAATGATCTTAACTAAGAAGAATCATTGTGGCAACGTTCTCTCAGAGATAAACAAAGCAACATTAATAGAACGTATATTCAGGGTTACCTGATGGTATAAATGTTTCGGTCGCTGTTACAAACGTCTTTCTCAGGAATTGACTTTTCTAAGCTGCTAGATTTACATTTTAATTATGGAAACTGATTCTGACAAACCTCCGTTTCATTTGAACACCACCCACTGCTTCTCTGAGCAGAACCTACAGGACCTGTTTGAGACAGTCTGTGTCTGTTCTTCTACTGCCCTCTGCTGGACAAACAAACACCAGAGACATCGAATCCAATGCTTTCAGAGCAGATTAAATAAAAAAAAGCTAATAATCAGAATCAGATCAAATTTTGTTTGTTTTTTTTGTTCTTTCTTTCTTTTCTTGAAACATTACAAAACATTGCATTATTGCATGGCCAAATAACGCATGCTTTCAAATGCCATTATATATGAATATATCATTATTATCAGTATTTTATTTAAATAGACTGATATTGTCCAGGCACTGTACAGTTATTTGAGTATTATTTACAGTATTTATTAGTATTTTGAATGATCCTTTCCTTTAGTAATTTTGTAAAACATCTATTTTTTTTAGCTATAGCTTTACTTCCATTAACAAAAACTAGCTTTTATTTTTAGATAATACAAATACAAATATTTTATTTAAATTACTCTCTGATTTTGTCATTGTTATTTTTGAATAAATTAATTAAAATAAATACATTTATAGTATAGCATTTATTATAGCATTTAGTATTTTACTTTGATTAGATATTTATTATTTTCTGCATATTGAGTTTTTGTTTTTCAGTATTTAATTTAGTAATCTATTCTACAGCATTTTCTATTTTTATTTTGGTTATAGTCATTTTAGTCATTTTAGGACATCAACAAAACTTATTTTAATTTGTCTTTAATATATTTTTAATTTTATTTCCTTTTTTTTAATGAAAGAATTATTTCTGAATATTGTAGCAACAATAGCTACAGTAAGGTTTTCCAGTATCAGCACTGCATTAGTGTGAACAGATTATTTCAGAGCAAAACGCAAACAGCCCTAAAGAATGCAGTGAAGGATGCATCAGAAGGACTGCTGACTCATTTCTGTCCTGCAGTCTCCACTAGAGGCCAGCATTTAATGCCTGTGTGGTCACCCTGAACACAGATGAATCCTGTAATAATACTGGGCACCTTCTCAAGTCTCCTGAAGAATAAACTACCTTGTTGCCATGACGACGAGCAGCAGAACTCATTGAACACAAGTCTGGACTAAACTCAAGTACAGTATCAGATCGAACCAGATTTAAAAACACCTGATCAGCTACTAGTGTAACAGCATCTATTTGATTTTGTTCTGCTTTTTCTTTTACAATGTTTGAATTAATGAAGCATTTCATCAAGTGCAAGCCAGCAGACTTACTCCATTATAAAACTAATCAACACCTGTTAAAATCTCCTTCAAGTGATATATCACCAAGCACAAACATTCATATTACACCATCACCATATTCATAATTACACCGTTTTTAAAGTTTTAAATAAAATAGAGATTATTGGAATATGTCTTTCTACCTCAAAATGTTTCTCTCAGATCAATTTTACTTAAAAATGTTTTAGTGTTTATGCACTAATATAGTATTTATAACATATTGAGATGCTTTAGCTGCTATTTTTATATAAAGTTTCAGAGAGTCTTTTCTGGAAAGAATATACTATGTAAAAATATAAATAAATGTTTTTTTTTAACATATTAAGTTTTAGTAATTGTAAAGCTTTTTTTGGTAACACACATTTCTATTTTATTTATTTTTTTATTTATTTTTTTATTTTTTTATTATATAACTCGCCATTTCTTAGCAATTTTGAAATTTACTAGCAATGAAAATTGTTTCAAAGAATCCTACATCAACTCTCAGTGTTGTTGTATAGCTATATATTTTTTTATATTTTGACTTAACATATATTTCATACCATCTGTTTTTTATGCTATTTGCAATTATAACAATCAAGTATAATAGTTTCAAAGCAGATCCTGTAATGCATTGCATGAATATTAACCTCATTGTGCACATACTTCCAAAAGTTATAAAAGTTACAGTAACGTCGGTTTAATTATTAATTATATTAATAAAAAGTATGTGGATCCCAAAAGAAACCAAATATGGTGTTTACAAAGCGTGCCATGATGTAATGCTGCCAAACATTCACATGCTGGAGGTTTCGCGGGGCAAAAGGGCAAAATGAGGTTGATCTACCCGCCCCTGACAACCATCACAAACCCACACAACAACAGCAGCAGCTCACATTCACTCCGCTTTAAAGCTTTAAACACGACAAACTCCGCTCAAACTCACCCACAGTGCGGGAAATAACGCGGTCCCGATGACGTCACCGCGGCACGAGTTCGTCTGAAGCGCTTTATTACTTCGATCAAGGTGACACGAGAAGGCTTTCACAGGTGAGTTTACCGACGCTGAGTGACGTTTAACCGACGTGATTCATCAGAGACCGTCGCAAACACCAAATGAGATCCAGAAACTTTTGATTCAACTAGGCGTTTGATTAACTGTATTTGTTTCATGCACGAATATGATTCTTGAATGTGTAATTTAAAATGATAATTTGTGTTTATTATTTAAGTATTGATTCATCACTTGTAAGCTTAAAAATAATTTGATAGGAAAACCTGAACAGCTATCACAAACAAATCATCCAATAAGCTGTATTAATCTCATTGTCAACATTAAAACTATTCATTTGAAAAATATTGAATGTTTAAAATTAAATTTTTACTGCTGATTATTATATCCCGATGACGTCACCGCCGCAGGAGTTCGCCTGAAGCGGTTTATTTAATAAAAAACATCACAAAGAAATCTTAAAAAAAAGAAAAAAAATTGTAGCCTATTTGTCTCATTGTTAATAATAAAATTAACATTAAAAATATTCATCTGAAAAGATCTCATGTTAAGATTGACGCTGTTCTATCCCGACGACGTCACCGACGAACGAATATATATTTTAAATATACTTTAGCATACTGTATTTGTCTCACAGTTAATGGGTTTAATGTTTACAATTATTTCTGGAGCTGGTTAGAGCAACATGTGTTTCAAAACATTGAATTGGCTATAACCTACTAAACAACTAGTCAACTTAAAGCAACACAGAACTTCAAGAGCCAAACTTCATCATTCTTTGAGCTTCTGTGGTAAAGTTGTGAGCTATTCCTACCTCGTCTGATCCTTACGGCTGAATTATGCAACCTACGTAGTCAATACTTTGACTCAAAAAAAGTGGATCATGTAGATGTAGTTTCCAATCTAATGTGTAGCTGTTTGAAATGTGACTATACTTCACGTTTATCAGGTGATCAGGTGTAACGCAGAAGATGATGTTCTGTGTCAACCAGTGATGGACATGAACAGGAAAGGCTGTAACCTGATGGTTTCTCCGTCCGGTACGGCTCAGGTACCTCACCTGAGGGTCCAGACGGGTCACTCGTCTTCTCCATCTGGAAACCCAGCCCTTCTTCCCACACTGAGCCTCCACCGGCAGGTGCTTACCAATGGGAAGCTGGGATTTCCACAGTCATCAAGACATCAAGCCCCACCCCTTTCACTCCCAGCATCCTCCTTCAAACAGCCAGCTCGACCCAGCTGCCCAGACAATGGTAGGACATTTATACAGCAATAAACATCTCCAATCTGAGTGCTTAGAATCTGCTACAAGTCATGTTCAGTGGTTAGAAAGAGTTCATAATTTGTGACCCTGGACTGCAAAACCAGTCAAATAAGATGGTTTGAAATTGAGATTTTTACATGAACTGAAAGCTGAATAAATAGCTTTCCACTGATGCCTGGTTTGTTAGGAGAGGACAATAACTATTAGAAAATCTGGAATCTAAATGGCTTTTAAAGTTGTCCAAATGAACTTCTTAGCAATGCATATTAATAATCAGAAATGAAATGTTAATATATTTACGGTAGTTTACAAAATATCTCGATGGAACACAATCTTTACTTGATATCCTAATAGATAAATTAGCCCCATACAATGTATTTCTACAAATACACCCGTGCTGCTTAAGACTGCTTTTGTGCTCCAGGATCACATATTTGAAAGGGCTGAGGGAAACAGGCCATAGCTTCATGTCTGAGCTCCACTCTACCCATAATGCTCAGCTCAGTGAGCCAGAACACGAGACATGATGCTCTGAATAAGATAGGGGACTATTAAACATCCCCACTACCATTTAAACAGCACTTCCAGCCTTCGCTTCATCTCAGACTGTCAGAACAAAGAGAAGACATGCATTCTCATCACAACTGCACTTAATCACTCCTACACCTATAATACGGTTAAATAAAGTCAACATGAAATCAGAATCAAACCCATGTACTTTGTATAATGTGTGCTCACGATGTCCTTCAGCCAATGTCATCAATTGACTTTCTTATTTTACAACCATCATCATCTAATCAATTAAACAACTTTAGTAAAAAAGTGTGTTGGAAATGCATTTCTAATGGTGCTTTACACAATAAAGCACTTTATATATATACTGTATCAGTTCAAAGCCGCTAGAAAGTGAAGGATCATAGAATGCTGTAATAATGTTTCTGTAAGCCTTAAATTAAACAAGAACACTCGACAACATCTTCTCATCTCGTCCTCCTCAAAAACACATTGTGCTGGACTGGTTTACATACTGGTTTATACTTCACTAGCGTCCATCTATATCTTCTCCCAAAACCCTGGCTCTCATATTTTTGATGATTAACCAAGCAGAAAGCTTGTACCCAAACATGGAACCAAAGCAGAGAGAGAAACTCATTAGTACTTAACAGAGCAGAAACGCTTCCCCGGCTTTCAGGGTTTATTGTAGGAATTCCATGACTATTCATGTGTTTCTGTTCAATAGAGACCAAAAATATCACATTAGAGGACAAAAGCTCGGGTAGTTCCGGACAAAAATGCGGGAAAATATTTATACGTTTGCTTTACAAATACGTACTAGGTTTTTAATTTGACATAACATCTGGACACCGGTGATTTATAACTCAGTATTATTGCTGTTTTAACAAAACACCAGCTAGTTACTTAATATTTAATAGTCAGTATAAATTTGCAAAGCATGTAAAAACACCAGAGGTTGTTGTTATTATTGAGCTTTAAATCTTAATGTGCCATTTACAAACAAAAGAAATTCTTGTGAAGTTGCTTCTAATCGACAGCGTGAAAAACGATAAAGGTAGAATAAGCAGTACTGAGTGATCAGGATATGCATCTGAACAGACCAATCATAGTCCTGTTATGCTGTACAAGGAAGGAAAATAATTATATCTCCAGGGCAGAACTGCCTCTGATCTATTGGAAACGCAGAGCTTGATTATTAGTTCTCTGCTGGAGACTGGTTTGGAGTCTTTTAGTGCCAGTTTTTCCTCCTCTTTAATGGCTGGATTTTATTCTGACAGCCTGAACTTTAGCATAACACGAGCGTGCAGCAGGAGTTCAAGACTTTTTGTTCTTTTCACAAACTTGAAAGTGTGATTTTGTGCTATTTTGACAGGATTTTATACAGCATTATGCAGGAGAAGTGAGTCATTATTATTCAATCATGCATCATGAGCGTCTGATGAAACGTGACTCTTTCTCAGGTTACTTGTCGCTGGGGATGAACAGAAAAGTGTTTGGGCCGTGTGGAGGTTCAAACCCGCAGGTGACGAGCAATGCCATGCTGGTCCAGAGTCTGGGTCCAGTTTCTTCACACACTTCAGTCCAAAACGGCCCACCTCATTCACTCACTGTTCCCTTCACTGAGGCCAGGTAAACATCCTGACACACTTGCAGTAGAAGTCAAGAGCTCTTCACAGTGATGCCATACAAGAATCATTTTGGGTTTGTCAAAGAAACTTTAAGGGATCAGCTCTTAAAATAAACATCCTGTACTTTACAGGACCTTTTGTGAAACTAAAAGATTGCACAGATGATAAAGACACCAATGAAGAACATTTATATTTCAGAGTGAAAAGCGAATGAATTTCTGTACATAATACACAAAAGAATATGTTTTTATGTACAACTCAAATTGTGGGAAATGCTGGGACATTTTTTTTTACATTTACATAAAATGAAAACTAAAAAACATTCAAATCACATGCGCCAATATTTTATTAAACTGAGATGTTTTACACTTTTATCCACAATATGAGCTCATTTCATATACGATGCCAGGTCTCAGTTGGCATAGGGACAAAAAAGGGCTGAAAAAGCAAGAAATTTTGAAAAGATTCAGCTGGGAGAATATCTAGCAACTAATTAATGGACATCAGATCTGTGACATGATTAGCTGTAAAAGAGATGTCTTAGAGAACATGGGCAAAGACTCTCTAATCTATGAAACTCTTTGAAAGTCTTTGCAAATCTTATAATCTACAGAGCATAGCATCATCTACAGATTCAGAGAAACTATAGAAATCTGTGTGTGTGTGTGTGTGTGTGTGTAAGAGACAAGGCTGGAGATGTTTGTTGGAAGCTCGTGGTCTTCAGACGACACTCATCACTCGTCACATGATTCTATCATTAACATTACTAAATGGGCTCAGGAATACTTCCAGAAACCACTGTCAGTAAACACAATCCTCCGAGACATCTGCAGATGACAACTAAACTCTATCATGAAGAAGCCGTGTGTGAACATGGTCCTGTGGGTCAAGACTCATTTAAAATGGACTGTTTCAAAGTGTTCTGGGGGCGTGTTATCATGAATCATGTGTTATTATGAAAGGTATATAAAGGTTTTAGAGCAACATATGCTGCCCTCCAGATGAGGTGTATTTCAGAGAAGGTCTTGAGTCTGGAGCTGAAGTGACCTGCTGCAGTCCAGATCGTTCAATTATAGAGAACATGTCAAAGACAGCCATAAACTCTTCAGCAGCTGGAAACCTACATCACATCACCAAAACACAAGAAAAGGTTATGCTACACCATGATTAACATGACCCCGTCACAACTATAGCAGGCTTCTAATTTGAAGCGAGCTCATTTTGTGTATAAAAGTATACAATTTCTCAATTTAAACATTTGTTATGCTTCATATTTCATCATCATTTACTCACACACACGTTGTTCCATGACTTTCTCTCTTTCATCTTCTCTTGTAGTCCATTTCAGATCTTCACCAAATTTAAAAAGGAGAAGAAATGACATATATGGAAAGCATTTATGCAAACAGCATTGGCTGTCTCTTCCCAGCTAACAGGGAATGTTTTACAAATGTCTCAACAATGTCTTTATAACCTAAATTTATTTCCAGTGTTCTTGTGACAAACCTCACACAACATACGGCACAAATTAGGAGGAAACTTGGAGACTTGGAAATCGTGTAAACTGCTATTGTGATGTATTATTTATCTTGATTTTGACGTTTGATACTAGTCCCTTTTAAATGAAAGGAAAAGATGTTCTTAAAGTAGAGAAAGTCATCTGGAGAGTTTCAGTCCTGACGTTGAAACCTGTACGAATAATTCACCATGGGTTGCTTTGAGATGGAGAGGAGTAAATAAGGACTGTAGTAAACATAATTTGACTATGCCTGGATGTTTCGCTGTGATTTGCAGGTGTTTGCTGTCCAGAGAATCCCTGGCCTCGACCACCCTCAGCATCGCCGAGACGCAGTCGATTCGCAGCAGTAAGCTGGACTGGCCCTACGGTTACCGCGTACTGCCTCCTTTAGGGCTAGGGTTTCACCAGACTACAGAAGCAGTGGATCCCAATCTCATTCCTGGGAGCTGTGTGTCCGAATCCATCTCCAACCCCGCGTCTCTACCACATTATCTCTTCAAGGAGGACGCCAGCAGTCCCCGGCTCTCAACTCGCTCCAAAAAGCGAGCGCTGTCCTTGTCTCCTCTGTCAGACGGCCTCGGCCTCGACCTCAACTCCATCATCCGAACCTCGCCCACGTCGTTGGTGGCATACATCATTGGTTCTCGCGTGTCCCCGGCCTCGCGTCCCACTCCTTCTCCTCTGCAGTCCGATGTTTGTGGACACCTGCTGGGCATCAGAGGCAGCTGCATCCCTCATCCCAGCCCTGGCAAACACATCACCAAAGACAGGTCAATCCGCAGAGTTTCAACATCTTTGAGGCGATGCCACACTGTAGAAGAAATACCGTAAAATTTACAGTAAAACAAAATGGCAGCTGTAGTTGCCAGAATTTTACTGTAAAAAAATACAATACAACCCAATTGCTAGGTTTGTCCATATTTTACCCAACACTAGGTTGTTTTCACCCAACCTACTGAGTAGTAACCCAAACACTGGGTCAAAACAAGACCTGAGTAAAATCTTTCAGATGATAAATAAATAATAAATCTCAAATGTCAATTACGGTTATTAACTGTAAATTATATATTCTTTTTCCACTTTCAAAAAATTGTATTTTACTGTAAAATTGTGATGTCATGTACAGTACAGTTTTTCTCTCATATATAGTAGGAAAACTTATAATAGGTTTTACAGTGTTTTATTGATTTTTACAGTGCACTAGAAGACCAGTTTACTAATCTAGTGGTGGAGCACCAACTTCTGCCTGGACAGGAGATCCAAACTGGGACAAAAAACAGCCTGTCGCCTTCCATACAACTTCAGTTTGAACTGGCCGCTATTATTAGGACTCCTAGTCCTCCACGAGGCCCTCCACCGCCCTATAATGCCCATCTGAGAGCTTCTCACGCTCAGATCCCAGCGGTGTCTGCTGACAGCCTCAGGGTCCTTCCCACGACGCTCTGCCCGATGCTGGAGGAGGATGAGGAGGAGGACGTCAGCGGAGGACACTGCTGCCGCTGGCTGGACTGTGGTGCTGTCTACGGCCAGCGAGAGGAGCTGGTCAAGCACATCGAGAAGATCCACGTCGACCAGCGCAAGGGCGAGGACTTCACCTGCTTCTGGGCCGGCTGTCCTCGCAAACACAAGCCTTTCAATGCACGCTACAAGCTCCTTATCCACATGAGGGTCCACTCCGGGGAGAAACCCAACAAGTGCTCGGTGAGTCCGTGGAGTTTGAGATCTGACAGTAAAAGGCAAGCACAGGCTAAACAATTAATGCATGTAAATAACAGGAAATAATAATTACACAAACACACTTTTTTAAAATGATATGCATATACACACCAAAATGCTATGCAATATATAACAAAGTAATAAAAAAAATATATATATAGAAAATAACTTTAATATATTTATAAAAATATTTTTTTATGAGGAAGGTAATATAAGAAACATAGCAATCAAAAAAAAATTTTTAAATAATAAACAATAAAATAATTGTAATAAATTAACTGGAATACAATGAAATATTGCTAAGGCAACATTTCTCATTTTAATGTAGTTTACCTGGAGTACTAAAATAACAAACTGAAAAATTAAAAACTATACACATAATAAAAAGTGACAAAAAATGACAAACACAAAATTACTGAAATTTCAAAATGGAAAAAAAGCTAATTATAAAACAACAAATTTATATAAAAAAACCCTTTTTAAATTAAACTCTAATATTAATAGAAAACAATATTAGTACGTCACTTACACTATAAAATGATACTATAGAATACAAAAAAATATTTTTTTAGTTTAGTATTTTAACAGGTTGCCAAATCAGTATTTCTGTACTAAAATAACTAAAAGTGAAATTAAAAAAATATATAAAAACTGTATAGACACATTAAATAAACACTATTACAATTAAAACCAAAAGTTAAATAATAAATAAATAATCCAGGATCATTTAAAACTGTGTGTATATATAATATCTAAGGCTATTTATATAATATTTCGGTTTTCAATTGTAAATATGCTATAAAAACAGCAGATGGTAAAGTGACAGAGCAGTAAGTGACTGACGGTGTTAAGTTCAATGTCAGAATGGTTTCACTGCCCTTCTGAACACTCTTCCGCTTCAGTTCCAGTGTTTCAGAGGTGAAAGCATCTTCTGTATCTTAGTTTAATGTGGAGACACAGCTATACAGAAGACAACACCGTTCAAAACAACGCTCTTTTTGCAGTTGTGTTAGAATAAAAGGGATCTAAATCAAACTTTTGATATCATTAAAGAACCATTAAGGAACTTTTCTATTTAGAATAATTAAGAGAAGTGCACAAACAAGCACTTTATTAAACGTTGGCTTCCGTCACTGATCTCTTGGTTCAGTTCTGCAGCACATTGCTACACTGCAGAGCTTCAGGGCTTTTCCTGCTTTCTGCTGCAGCATTACCAGCACCTCTGCTGTCTTTTTGTTTAGGAGAGACTCTAAACTAGCTAATAATCACCACTAAGACATTAACAAGAAACAAAATCCCTGGAGATATAATCGGTGCAGTTGTGTGCTTTAATGGACTGCATTACTCTTCTTCTGTGAGGTTTTTCTCCTCTCTTTAAACTCCAGCCATCAGCTAATTAGTGATTATCCTTTATAATTGACATGGGAGTTTGTGCAATTATGCAGTTATTAAAAAGGGACAAAAGACTGAGGTTTAAGCTTTGGCAAAGACACGACTGCCTCCTGCCATAGGCTTCAATCAAACGGACAGAGTTCTGGACGCCGTCAGATGCAGTCGGGCCCCGAGGATCTGCCGAGAAACAGCCTCAAAATAGTCAGATATCTATTCACATCATGTTGAGTGATTTAGTTTCTTCTGTGAGACACAAAAGGAGACGTATAGTGGAATATCCGGAAGCATTGACTTTCTTAAAATTTGTGTTCAATTTAAAATAAAAATAATAATAATAATAATAATTGCAAGGCAGGGTTTCTGAAGGTCTTAAAAATATTAATCTGCTCTTCCACAGAAAGACTTCATGGCTATACATTTTGCACACACTGCAAAAAACCTAATACCGCAGTATTTTTATCAAAGATGTTTATGTATTTGTTTTCCAGTATGAAATATCTAAACATCCTGAAATCAAGATATGTTTATTTCAAACAAAACAAAAGAAATGAATTCGTTTATGCTTGACTCTTTGGTGTTGTTTGCTCATTTTGGGCTGAATTTTTTTTTTAAATGTTTTATAACTTTTTTAAAAGGTTTTAAAAACTTGAGCATTCAAGATTTACAACAGTTTACACTGAAAATTACATTTTCAGGTTTATTACATTTACATTTAGTCATTTTAGTCAGATGAGGAAAATTCAAAAAAGACTAGGATATGATGAATTATAATTACTGCATAAAGATAATTTAGTAGTATAAAATGTTAATGACGAGGAAAACTCTGAAACCAAAAGAGTTAAGGTGCTGATGAAAACATTTTACAGTGCCACAGTGCAAGGCTGTTGCTATGCAGTTGCTAGGGTGTTCTTAGTGCCTTTAACACGTTGCTAAGGGGTTGCTAGGGTGCTGTGGTTGTTCAGTGTGAAGGTTTGTGAAGTGGTCAATCATTAACAGCACACACATACCTGTGGTCAACCTTTAGCTCCGCACACTTACTCATTAAAGAAGCCTCTGCTGTTACCATGGCGCCGGATGGTTTTCCAGTGAGTGTAAGGAAAGACCAAACTCAGACACAAAGAGACAAACACAGTAAACAGATCCACTGCAGTACAATCACACAGATCTGAAGACCTTTCAATCACTGACCCTTCCCAGCATGCTCTGCCTCGTACATCTGTCCATCCCTACATGTGACCCGGGATTTATACATCATCTGAAATCTGAATGAGAAATAACTATTTTAGAGTTTTAGAAAATCTGAATCTAAATATTGAGAAAATCATCTTTAAAATTAATCAAATGAAGTTCTTAGCGATGAATATTACATATATTTTTCATGAAAACATATATCTGTCTATCTCCCAGTCTGTCTATCCATCTTCCATCTATCTCATTATCCATTTTTCTACCTAACAATCTATCTATCCGTCTATTCGTCCATCTATCAATGTATGCATCATCCATCCATCATCCATCATCCGTCTATTTATCCATCATCTGTCTTTCCAAGCATCAGTCTATATAGTATACTGTATCAATCTATCTATCCGTCTATACCTCCATCCATCTTTTTTCCTACTATCTATCTGTCCCTTTATTTATCCATCTATCGATTTATGTATCCATCTCTCTATCTATCTGACTATCAGTTCATGATCTATCTATCCAATAACATTTTCTAATTCATGCTGATTTCAGTTATAATTTTCACCTGCTGAATGAAAAAGCACAAGTAGATGGCAACCACACATTAGCTCTATAAACCCATCTAAACACTCACTCAGTGTAGAAGTGTGTACGTTTTATTTGCACGTGATACCATGCTAAGGATTTTCACAAAAGAATATGGCAATAACTGTGTATGATAGTATATTAATATGTATATGATACACACAGTACTTGCTGTGCTCTGGCAGTGTTTGTGATAATCTAACACGTAACTTATCGATGCCAGTGCTGAAACTCTTAATACAATCATCATCATCACCATCAGATCTGCCAAGAATAGTGGCGGTTTTCGACAGCTGTAAGGAGGGAAAGCACTCTCGTCTGTCTCTTAAGAAACACTCTTTGTTCATGTGAAATGGGATCAGAGCTTTTAACCGTTTAACAGACGCGATCTCAAACAATAGAGCTTCAAACGGCCGTCACAGCTGAAGATCATGTGAGGAATCATCCTCCAGTTTTTGTTAACTTCACGATTTTGATTGACCTTTCACTTCAAAACCCACATAAGAATATAAAGGCCTTACGTTATGCTTTATTGTATAATAATTTATCACTTCAAATAACAAACCCCATCATCTCCGGCGCTTCCTAAAGGACATTCTGAAATAGCTTAACGTGGCTACCTTAATTTTTTAAAAACACTGTCTTAAGGCATTACGCCGCGGTGCATTATTGCATTCTTATTCTGGGTTCATCTGCTTGTCTGTACATAGTATAATTTATTAATAATGTGTTTACTGAGTTTGGTCTTTTAAAAACACAAATTAAATGCATTACATCTGTCTTTGAAAACTCCATCTATAGATCTATCTATCTATCTATCTATCTATCTATCTATCTATCTATCTATCTATCTATCTATCTATCTATCTA